>LR812542.1:1878574-2081074 GCA_903798195.1 Danio kyathit
CTATCCATCGCAAGACCAAAAAGGACGTCATAAATTACAATTATTTTTTGCCAGAAAGGTTTGCACGAGCCACTTACCATCTATCAGTCCGTCCATATGGCCAGATTAGCCAGCCGATAGTTTTTCAAAGAGCAGCTCCTGGATAAATTCAGGAGACAAACTCGAGGTGGAGTAGCTTCAGTAAACATCACCTCAGATTCCAGCACAGTTCTTTACCTTTTTGCACACTAATACAAAATATATTAGAATAAAACTGAAAAAAATAAGCCATAATATGCAGGAAGAGGCAAAAGTCCCAAAGGCTTATTCAATAATAATAAAACACAATGACAAAACAATTGCATTCCATTAATTTCCTTCCTTCGGCATACTCCCTTACTTATCGGGTGTTCACCACAGCGGAATGAACCGCCAACTATTCCAGCATATTTTTTAGAAGGGATGTAATAATTAACTGATATCACTATTAACTGCGATTTAATTCGTCACATTTAATTAATCATAAAGGCATTTCAACACCGCGTTTCTGCACGGAACAAAACTGCTGCTCCTAAACAAAGTTATGCCAACTAGTTTGAAGTTCTGAGCTTGTACAGCGAGGCTAATACACACACACACACTGGATTAACTATGGCCGAGGTTATTAGGGAAGGGCTGTTCACATGTCACGTCTTTTGTGGGCACAAGTTTGTTATTTCCAATAGAGGCGCGTGGTTCGTGCTCACAGATTGGAAGCAACGTGCACCGCGAGTGATGCTTTCCAGGCGCGCCTAGTTGAAAATATCTCAACTTTTCAGAATGCCACAAGCGCACCGTGAGTCACATGACAAGAATTGACCAATCAGCTTCATACTTTGGATGTGATATACATATTTCTACTCTGATCCAAAAAAAAAAACCCCAAAAAAACAAAATGAAAATACCAAACAATTTTGTAATATAGTTGATCAAAAGTGCCTTTCAGACAGAGGAACAGCCTTTGACTACATTTGCTGGAAAATACTGATAATGTGTAGCGTAGACTTACATTAGACAAATACGGTCTTTTTATTTGTTCTTATTTTTATTTATTTATTCACTGTTCTGTCACTTATATTCAGTGTAAATTATTCAATAGTTTCAATGTCAAAAACCTACTTTTAACAGGGTTTCTACAGGTTTCATCAAGCCAAATGTAAGACATTTTAAGACCATAATAAATGAAATTTCAGGGTTATACAAGGCTAAACGCTATTTTTTTTAAAAATGTAAAAAGTAAAAGCCTAAAAAAACAAATTAAAAACAAATGTAATTGTAAAAAAGATAATGAAACCATATTAATAAGTAAATACAGTTAATAAATGTTTCTTAAAACTTTTATTGAAAGATTGATAGGCGTTGAGTAGCTCCGATTGAGTATAGCTTTACATGGACATAAGAAAATTAAGACCTGTTTAAAATTATTTAAGACCTACAACACAATATTTAAGTGGATTTAAGACCTACAATTTGGTTTTGGAAATTTAAGACTTTTTAAGACCCCAAAGAGAAATGGACTATTGTTTGTTTGCATTATTATTTAGTGCTGTATTATTTGGTTACTGAGCAGCAATAAATAACACTTTAAGATATAAGGAGATTTCATGTGATTTTCTAAACTAGTAGTGTTTTGAAATGAATGAATGCATAATAATCATGATAACCGTGAAACCGTGATTATTCCTCAGACTATAATCATACAATCAAAATCTATAATAGTTGCATCCCTCGTTGATAGAGACATTTTTGAGACTTGTTCAGTACTGTAAAATACAAGACTACACAAGCAACGTAGAAAGGCTTCCAACTATTTTGTTGAATGCTTTATTTTTTTCCATAGCAAGGTTGACATCTGCATGGAACTGCTCTATTGTGACGTGCTTGGTTTAGTTTGCATGGGTTTTAAACAAGAGGTCGTTTAAACAACTTCTTTCTCTCCTTATATCCTCTCTTATCTTCCTGAAGTGTGACATTCCTTCTTTTGTTGGAGAGTTTCCTCATCAACACACCCCTATACATACTATAGAGTGTGGTCTTTGTCAAGGGATCACACCTGGCTTCTGCTTTTAAGTTATTAAATCACAATGCATAAGGATAGATGCCTTTTTTCTTATCAGCTTTGACTTTCAAAGATCACTGAATGTTCCACCTTCAGTCATTTTCAGAGATGAAGTAACCAGATTTCATTATATTTTATTATATAACATTATATATCAGGGGTCATCAACTATATTTGTCAGAGGGCCAGAGTTTTACTAGACAGTCTCCTTGGGGGCCGGACCCCCAAGAAGAAAATCAAATAAAAATCTCATTTTGGCCTAACATAGTTTAATGTTTATACTTTTTCAATTTCATTACAAAACCGAAGACATTTGATTCAGGCTCCCATCACCTATACCACAGTCAACCACTAGGAGTGATAGATATTTTGCCTCAACTCAACTAGTCTACAAGGCAACAAGGGGAAATGTAACTTTAGCCATTGATTAAGCACTGTGAGTAGCCCGTTTCAGCATTGTGATTTGAATTCAAGCCCACTTAACGTTTCATTTGATGTGTGAACATTATTTCACTGTTTTGTTCTGGTACCAGGTTATTTATTTACCATGCTATTTTAAGTTGTGCCAGATTGTTTTTCCTCCTTTTTTTTAGTCCTGAGGCAGACATCCCAAGTCTCCCGGAAGTTCTGTGAGTCTCCTGCAAATGCATAGAGACTCCCGAATGCCCGCAAACGAATGATAATCTCCCGGAAATCGCGCGTCTTCCTCCCGCTCCTCAAATACGTCGCGCACCCCTCTCCACCGCATCCCTCCTTGCTCTTCATCACACACACGTCGTGCGCACTCCGCCTACACCCCACCCAGTCTTCACTTACGTTAAAACCTGTTTGAAACAATAAATGCTTAACGCCGCATGGTCTGTCTGAGTCTGTCCTCATTTCGAAGTGTACCCTAAATATAGTCATAAATGGTGGTTATTCTGACAAGAGACTCAGTTGTTGTTATTTTTAGTTGCTTTAATAGTGTGGGCCACTATTTTCTTTTTGATCCTCACAATTTTGGAATCCAGTCGCGGGCCAGATTGAACGGCTCAGCGGGCCGGATTTGGCCTGCGGGTCGCCAGTTGATGATCAATGTTATATATGGTGTTGTAGTGCTCTACCAAAACTCTATGCGTTTATCAGTAGTGGAAAGAGCGCTGAAAAATTATAATCGAGTAAAAGTACTATTACTTGACAAAAATACGGCTCTAAATACTACTCAAAGTATGAGTTAAAAGTAGTCCTTGTAAAAGTGCTCAAGAGCATTGAGTACTACACTGAATATTAGTCCACCTTAAACCATGCAGATTACAAATGTAGCTTACATTAGTGCCCATTTCTTTTAAGGGTGTTTCTAAGTGTAAGTTCAATTATTAGCCCTTTATGGACTATACATTTTAAATTTGACATGAGAACACATTATATTAATATATGCACTTATATAATATAAAAACAAACAGAGAGCAGGTTAATGTGTTTACATGTGGGGTAAAATCTGTGCAACCTATGGGACAAAAATCTACCTTTGCCAATACGTTAATACTTGTGTGAAAACGTAACATTCTGTAGTGCATTTAGTGACTGTTTCAGGCCATTTGTTGATTTAAATCATCATACAGTAGACATTTTCAACTTTATAATCATCTAAACAGTCTCTCGCTCACTGCGTGGGATGATTTTGCATCTTCTTTGACACTTTTAATGCTTCACACTAGTGCATCCATTCACGATACTGGAATTTGGAACCAATTGATACTGAGATTTTAAAAACGTCTATTTCCCGCTAACATTTGAGCGCATTGTTCTCACCGCTGTTTACTGAGCGTAACAGATACAGGGACACTGGAGCGTTTCAAAGTCACGTCGATCAGCTGGTTTGTTTAGAAGCTGACATATGAGCGATCCGCTGATAAATCGTGACTTTAAAACACTCCAGTGTTCCTGTATCTGTGGTTACACTTAGTAAACAGCGGTGAGTTTGGTGAACTGATTACCTTCACGGCCAATCACAGTCATTTCTGTTGAGCACGTGAACACAATGGCCAATCAGCGCTGTTTAAGAACGCGCTCAAATGTTATCGTTTTATGTTAGTTTTATGTTTTTAAAACTTCAGTATCGATTGGTACCGATTTCCAGTATCGTTTACATGTTAGCGTCTGTGTCTTGAGGTTGGTCTGTCTGATTTGATTTTTCTATTTGTGATTTGATTGGATGGGGATCACAGGACTGGTTATTGTACTCAACCAATTACTGTAGACAAGAACAATAAACAGAAAGTAGTGACTGCAGGTTGATGAAAAATAGCACAGTAAAAACACTGATACAACACTGTAAACGTTCTTAAGTAAAACACATTTGAGAAAAGCTATTCAATTAGAGTAATTTGAGTATTTGTAATTGGTTACTTTAGATCAGGGGTGTCCAAACTCGGTCCTGGAGGGCCGGTGTCCTGCTAAGTTTAGCTCCAACTTGCTTCAACACACCTGCCAGGAAGGTTCTAGTATCTAGTAGGAGCTTGATTAGCTGGTTCAGGTATGTTTGATTAGGGTTGGAGCTAAACTCTCCAGGACACCGGCCCTCCAGGACCGAGTTTGGACACCCCGGCTTTAGACCATATAGGCATCTATATCAAGCGGCAACCTCCCGCTCTCCCTCGGGAAGCCAATACGGAAGTAACTGAAACTGCAATTCATCGAAATTCCGCTAGTCCTGGCTCCATAATAGAGCAAATTTCTATTGAGCCCACTGTGAGAATGGCCAACTTTACAGCAGAAAAAAAGGTGTTTACAGCCTGGTACAAAGAACGATTTTGGTTCATATAGCTAATATTACCCTTCGTGACAACTGTGAGGGGGGTGAATTTTTTTATAACTCATCCGTTTCCTTTATATTAGGTTATATTAAGTTTGCATAATTAAGGGCGTGGCCACTTGAGTGACAGCTAGGTCTCGCTGGTCGCCGTCACTTCACCTCAGCTGATTACGGCTGATTAGCCGCTGATCTCGGCTTATTCATCGTATTTTTGTGTTGTTTTATGTGACTTTACACAGTCAGCTGCCTTATGGAATTATTTCTTACAATTATCAGATGATATGGCATGCTGTGTGCACTTAATTGTGCTCACAAGCCATTCACGTGGCCTCCATTTGCCAGGTGAGTGAAATTATACCATCTCTATGAATGTATTTGTTTTATTTAAGATCATTTATCATCTATAATGTTCTTTAGAGCTGTAATGCACTCCAGAATCTGAGATTGATTAGCTGTAGGCTCTAGAACAGTCATCTGAAGCGTTGTCATACAGTGTTCTGCCTGGACTTCATAATTAGCCTTGCATTTACTAACACAGACTATATCTGAAGTGTTTGGAAGTAATTCACACTTTTCTCCTGTTGAAAAACGTCATAAGCACAATGCTTAGTGGCTCAATGTGTAATGCATTGAGCCACTAAGCATTGCGCTTATGACGTTGCTTATGAAACAGTGTTTTTAAAAGTCTAAACACTTTATTGATAAAGTGTACAACCAAGCACATGTGGTCAGAACACAAACGAGTCGCAGGTGAGGAAGTATTAAGCTTTTCTCCCATAGGAAAGCCCGTATAAGCAGAATGCCTCTGTAGCTCCGCTCACGCTCCGCCTCTTTGCCCTTGTATGGTATGCCCGGGGTTGGTGCGATGACGCGCGAACAAAATGGCGACAGTCGGCCACGCCTTCTGGTGGCTTCTTTTGGGTTCTTCATAAACCTATGGGTGACGTCACGGATACTACGTCCATATATTTTACAGTCTATGATCTATATACAAGAAATAAATTCTTTCTACACTCAAAACATGACCTTTGCTGCTTGTTCAAACTACTTTTTTTAAATGTTCAATCCATTTAAACTTATTAAAAGGATTAAGTTAACTTAATCGATTTTTGTTGGAACAACATGAAGAAATTGTGTGGAACTAGGTCTGCACGATTCTGGCAAAAATGAGAAACACAATTTCTTTAATTAAAATAAAGATGTAAAATAAAAGTTAATATTAGGCTGTTATTATTGTTATTTCTCAAACATATGGTAAGATAAACAATAATACTATTAAACTATTAATGCAAAACTTTGTATAGTCTTAGATCAGTGGACTTGAACAGACTACAAATTTGTCCTGGTCATTAATGCACAGAAAAAAATGTGATTTCATCATAATACAAATATTCACAATTTTGTCACAGCTCACATGTGATTTCACTGCCACGAATACATCATTCCATTAAGACAGAAATAAAATGAGGGTAAATTAAACCTTATAAATACAATATGCAGACTCTTTCAGTCATTTGGAGGTGTCCATGTTGCTGAGAAACGCATATAAAACAATGTGAAGACTTGTGAAACCGCCTTTACGCTTCTCTCCTGAACTTTAAAATATAATTGGCTGAATCGTAGAGATCCTGGATTAAGATCGTGTGGGGGGTCACATCGAGATCACAATCTTTTTTTCGATTAATCGTGCAGCGTTGTGAAACCCAGCATTTACAGTGCAGATCATTTAAGTTGTCTAAACAAATTTTACAGATAAATTGAAAGACAACAGATGGATGGATAGATGAACAGACATACAAAACAGAACCTTAATTTATAGATGTGCTTTTAACATTCCTATAAACTTCTCATAGGTAAGAAACAAGGTCAGATTAATGCGTGTGGAATGAAAATGTTTCTCTTGGTTACTTCAGGGTAACTCTTGAGAATGTAAGGAAACAGTTACCTTGGAAACAAATGTTTCTGATTTAGCTATAGAGCGCTCATTGCTATTCTATCAGTTTCAGTCAGTCAAAACAATGACATGTTTATGTTTTTCAAGATCTGTAGACACTCCCACTACATGCATTATACATATCCAGCTTACATCGCAACACAACGCTTAAATGAAATAACTTAAATATTGATATCAGCATTTGGGAATGACTTACTTTGATTCAGGCGTTCACAATGCATACTGACATCTGGGTTATTCTGTGCATGTATCTCGATGCCAATCATTCAGGAGATTTCCTGGCTTACTCCTTTGAACTAATGATGAATAAAAAATGGTATCAGTCCTCAAGTCCCACTTGAGCTCTCTACACATGCTCCAGGTTTTGTAATTTGCAATTAGCCAAAGTGTCCAAGTCCTAATTTGATTTCAGCCAAACTCAATTGGCAACTCATCCTCTTCCAGACTTTCTCCATCTAAAATTACGCTTTCAAGATAGCAGGGAACCAAATAAGCCACACAAACACATCCTTTCACAGCATGTCAGAGAATATGTCTATATGAAATAAGGAATAAAACACATGGAAACCTCTGAAGAAGCTCAGTTATGAGTTTGTGGAGAGAAAGTGTTTGCCCGATGGTTGGCTCACGTCCACATACAAATATACACACAAGACACAACACTCTCCAACGTGAGCAGAAAGTGTGTTTGGGTTCATTTTACTGGAATGTCAGTAGACAACAGGTTGTTTTGCTGTCTGTGGTTCTGCTTTAGGGAACTGTGTAGCGTAATGTGACCAGAAACCAGACCTCAGACCTACAGTAGTTACTCTCACTTATGAGTGGTTCTCCAGAGCAGAACCACAGACATAAAGAGTCCATTGTCGACTCAGCCCACAATCACAACTCACTTTCCGTTCCTTCACATAATGATATTTCAAAAATAAAAGCTTACATTTAAATTTATGTGTGGTTAAAGAGAAGTGCCTGGAGTTACCACTTATCCAGTACTTTTCATACTCTGGCTGTCATGAGTAAAAAGAAGGAATAAGAAACTAGTTGGCTGCTGTCGACACATACAAAGGTCTACCTGCAGCTAAGCAGCTGTTTCTCAATATTCACATAGCCAGACAAAGGACATCTGATGATTAGAACTATGCCAGAACCACAGAAATATGCAAACCTGAAATAATAAACCTCAAACATGTTTGTTAAATAATAATAATAACAATAATAATAATAATAATAATAAAATAAAAATTGGCGATGTGGTGGCGCAGTAGGTAGTGCTGTCGCCTCACAGAAAGAAGGTCGCTGGTTCGAGCCTCGGCTGGGTCAGTTGGCATTTCTGTGTGGAGTTTGCATGTTCTCCCCGCGTTCGCGTGGGTTTCCTCCAGGTGCTCCGGTTTCCCCCACAAGTCCAAACACATGCGGTACAGGTGAATTGGGTATGCTAAAATTGTCCGTAGTGTATGTGTGTAAATGAGAGTGTATGGGTGTTTCCCAGTGATGGGTTGCAGCTGGAAGGCCATCCGCTGCGTAAAACATATGCTGGATAAGTTGGCGGTTCATTCCGCTGTGGCGATCCCAATTTAATAAAGGGACTAAGCCTAAAAGAAAATGAATAAATTAATAAATTAAAAATTATTAAAATAATAAAATAAAATGCAAATAAATAAACACTAAGTAATTTAATGCCGTAATATATGCGATATACTATGCGTAATTTCATATAATATATGACCACAATTTGTTATATCATTATAAAGATAAACATGCAGGACTTCTCTCCTACTGAATCCCTGGATCTGAATGCATACACAGTGGATAACAGCGGAGCAGGTCTCATTCCCTGTCTATTCCAACCATTAGCCCTGTCGGTAATCTGGAGGATTTTAAACATGTGCCAACACAGCAGCACAGATATAGGCGATGTGTCTGAATGGTAACAAACTCAACTAATAAAAGACAAAGTCGCCATTCTCCAATTCTCATACAGCTCTCCCGACTAAAAATGCTTGCTGCAAACAAACAGGTTGGCTGTATCCGTGGCCCAGAGAGCATGATGGAGAAAGCCATGCAACAAACTGGATCGTGGAAACAAACACATACGACCCTTCATGAACAGCTTGGCAGATCAGTGGTCTGTCAATATTAGTCTGTCATCAGAAACCATGTGCAGTCATGAATAATTAAGACGTAGGGTCTTCTCATAGGATAAGAAAACTCTGCTATGAATAATAATGAGAAACCAATGCGTAGTAATGGGCGATATAAACGATACAAAATTGGCCTACGATAGAGATTCTAATTCTATTGCACTATCGCGATAATGCATGTTTGATGACGCAATCTACCCGCGAAATTAAGAGCAACGAGCTGCAGCCGGCTGCAACGCATCATCTTGAATAAACATGGACAGGGCTCGACAGTGCGACCATTTTGCTCGCATATTTTCTTTTTTAATAAGCTCGATTGATAACTTAATTCACTCGGCCACGGTAAAACAACATGCTCTTCACACTAACTTACGGTGTATTACGTTGGAAATCTATTGTGACTGTAGCACATGCTGACGCTCTCAACAGCACTAAGCAACGCATGGCACCGAATGGCGACGTGTCGCACAACTTGCGAGCCTCATGCATGGCATATCGTGGCTTGTCACACAGATTCCCACACAGCGCTTCCCACACAGATTTTACCTGGGCGGCCGATATATTATTGGGGCGGCCCGGTTCTGTGTTCGCGAGAAACTGAGAACACTCTGCCACAGACTCACATGCTCTGCATGCAGACCCACAGAGACGTGCTGGATACAGAACTGTTGTCCTGACTTTGGTAGCAGCTTTGAGAAGAGCGCGAAGACTAAATAGACTGATCCAGCTCATTATTTGGGGTGACAATACATTTTCCCCGGACATGTCCGAGAATCTGCTTTCGCTTTCGATATTAATTGTATTCATTTTTGCATTACTTTATAAGCAAACTTTGTCTAGTGCGTCTCAATCTCTCAGCAGCACCAACACTACAGCAGACAGAGAAAGAGGGAGAGAGGGGGAGAGCAGATCAAGACACCAGTTTTAATTTCATTAGGAGAACAAAATGTTTCAAATCAAATGTGTTACCTTAGGCTGCAGATTAGAAATATGTTTTTATTTAAAGTATCTGCAATACACAATTTTATTTGACTAATTTAATACTGGAAGTATTTTCAGTACAGTGTAAGTTCCTTAACTAAAAAGACACCAGTTTTTTTTTTTGTTCTCTGCAACTTGGCATTTAGGAACCAAGGACTTAAAAGAAAAGTCTTTCTTTCTAAAAGGCACTACATTTAGTTTGTTATCTGCAACATTGTGTTGTTTAATTACAGTTTTGCTTTTGCACAATAAATGTTCTCAAAATGACATGCAACGTTTCTTTATTTCTTTAACAAAAAATAGCAGTTTGGCTTTCCTAAGGGTCTATGTAACCTGTTCTGAAATTGTTCTATTATAATTTATATATCGCAATATATATCGTTATCGCAAGAGGCTGCAATGTATATAGCAATATGGATTTTAGGCCATATCGCCCATCCCTACCAATGCGTCATCACTCCACTAGCAGATTCGTGCTACATCACAGATTTTGATCCGCCCCAAAAATTATTTTAAACCTGGAAGATGAAATTAGCTGGCAAAAGCTCAAAATTATCCAGTTTCTCCACAATTAAAGCTGACAGGTGCTAACGCTGTCTTAACTGATGCTCAACACACACAAATCTCAAAAAAAGTACTCAAGGGTGTCTTGATCCTTTAAAGGGGAGGTTCTCCAAAAATGAACAGTCAGAATACCATAGAAACTGCACAGCAACACACAAAAAGCTGTGCAAATTTTATGGTATACTGACTGTTCCTAAATATTGAATCGAAAAAGCACTCAGAATAACATAACAACTGCATAACACTAAAAACAGTCAGAAAACCAAAACAAGTGCATAGAAAAACAGCTAAAAACTGCACAGCAACTGAATAAAAACAGCCCAAACACTGCATAGCAAGACACAGAATACTCAGAAAACAAGTCAGAAAACTATACACTAGTCAGAAGTGTATAGAAATATGTTAAAAACAACACCACAGTAACTTCACACAATCACAATTAAAACAGTCCAAAGAACATAGCAAAAGCATAGCAACACAGGTTCACCCAAAAATGAAAATTAGCTAACACATTTGTTTAACCTTAAATAGTTGCAAACCATTATGCTTTTTTTTTGTTCACAAAATAGATACTTTAAAGAATGGAAACAAAAACCAGTAGACATTGACATCCATAGCAGAAAAAACTAACAACATGGAAGTCAATATATATATATAACATTTTTCAACATTCTTCAAAATATCTCCTAAAGAAGAAATAGGTTTGAACACATGGATGTTGAATAAATGACACAATTTCTCATTTTAGGTGAACTATCCCTTTATTACCCTAAAAAGTAAGAAGAACAAGATTTATGGCAACAATAAAAACAACAGATCACCGAGGCAACTGCATGGCAATGCTCTAGATAAAATAACATATAACAAAACAAGTCATTTCTCCTGTTCACCATAAGATGCTTGAGCATATACATTGTTCAGTATGCTTTTCCCTGGGTTTTGTCATTTCCAGCGTCATGCTCTAGTTGAAGTGCAGAAATGAGGTTTGCCCAGGCACTTTTCCCCACTCACTGTAAAAATAGAGTTTTTTTTCTTCTCCTCTTTGCTGCACAGCCATGCATACACAACACGTACCTCCAGCAAGCATTCGTCTATTTCATTAGACATTCAGTTTGAGCATGGCCGGCTGACAGCAGTGTGACCAAATGAGCGCTGGGAATTCACAACAAGACCAATTATAAAGCTGGCACTCATGTGGTCAGCTGGTGCACACAGGTGAGACGCTCCAAGACATCAACACAGCTTCTCCATATCTGTGAAATTCACCTAGAAATAATCCTAGATCAGTCCAATCATATTGACGCTTATATGAGCACATACAATCACTGAGAAAATATATATATTGACCTCACCTTGAGAGATGAAACCAATGAGTCCAGTCATATTGATGCTTATATGACAGTTTTAATCACTGATTTCTTTTCTCTTTGCCATGATGACAGCACATAATATTTGACTAGATATTCTTCAAGATACTAGTATACATCTTAAAGTGACATTTAGGGCGTACTCACACTATGTACAGTTGCCTTGAACTGGGCCAAAGCACGCTTGTCCCCCCTCCCGTCTCCCCTGACGGCCCGTACTCACATTACATTCGGGCCTGGGCACGCTTACGTCATCGATGATGAGCTGTTCAGAAGTGCTCTCGCTCAGCACAGTGGAGATTTCTTTAGTTATATCGTTTAAGTTGTTTGATATGCGGTGATACGCGGTCAAATATTTCGCCGAACAGATCAGCCACTTTTGACGCTCATAAACAATCATCAAGTCCTCGTGCTGCAGGAATCAGGAGGTTTGCTGAAGGTGCAGCTGTCGTGCAGTGAGGGGTTTGCGTCTTTAATAAACTACAACAGTTTGCGTTCATTGAACAGTAGAATGATTCATAAATCCATATCAAGCAGTCCCTTAAAACTCACGTCTCGTCTTCAGTTTCAGGCTCAGGTGCATTTTGCACTCACACTACAAGCGTACCACGCCAAAGCCCAGTGAACCGGGCTCTGGCACACCTCTTCCAACTGGGCCAGGGCCGGCCAAGTGAACCATGCCTGAGCCCAATTCAGAGCACACACACTTCACAAACGATCCGGGAAACGGGCCTGGGGACGGTTCGGATAGCATAGTGTGAGTACGCCCTTAGTGTGTTTTCACACCTGCCTTATTTAGTTCAGTTGAATTGCACTAGAGGTCAATTTCCCTCTTGGTGCGGTTCTTTTGGGCAGGTGTGAATGTAGCAATCGCACTTGAGTGCGCACTAAAAGCGGACTAAAAAAGCACCACCTCCTTAAAGAGGTGGTCTCGGTTAGGGTTGGGCGATGTTAACCAATTTGGCATCGTACTGTCACGAGTAGGAATGAGTACTAGAATAGGATCCAATTGCAAGTAAAACACTTTATTGACAGAGTCAATATAACAAGGGGAATAAGTCCAAACAGAAATAAACAAAACAAAGGCACACAAAGTGGTCACACGTACACGGGAACGGGGGTCAGACTGTGGAACAGAATAGCGGATCGGGGATCCAGAGTACTATCCGCGCTAGTCCTGACAACAGACAGAAAATACATGAACGACCAACAATGAACTGACAAGAGACCAGAGAAAGCAAACTTATATTTTCCCATTTTGCCGTCTGTTTCACTCTATGGTTTCACTACATGTGGAGAGCGTTACACCACCTTTACCATTACATGACATCACCCGGACGGAGAAGCTTGGCTGAACGCGCCCCGGCCCAAATCAATCGCGTGAATCGAGCACGCCGTTGTTAATATTAGGAGGAATAAAAATATATGTATGCTTTTTTGGAGTCAAACACTTTGAACAACGCTTGAACAAAATTTAAGACCTCGTAAAAACACAATTAAGACTTTTTAATACCTTTTAAGGGGCTTAATTTTCTTATAATTGATTTATCAGCTTTTAATACTTTTTAAGACCCCGCAGACACCCTGTAAGTACAAGCGTGAAAGCGAAAGATTGAAGCACTGTACTGACGCTGTGACAAGTTACCTGATAGATTCAAAAGACCGAAGAGCCATTAGATAGAGACAAGATTAATTAAATATCACGTTTAACAACTATAGTGAGACGCCATCCAGCGGGACATCCTTGATAAACTGTCCGACGTCCACTGCTCTCTGGGGTTTTGTGCTCAAAGCACCCGCTGACTGCCTGGAGCTCAGACGTGTGCATACGCTGCATCAAATGACAATGTGTGTGTTTGTGTGTGTGTGTGTGTGTGTGTGTGTGTGTGTGTGTGTGTGTGTGTGTGTGTGTGTGTGTGTGTGTGTGTATGTGTGTGGTCAGTGATGTGTGTTTTCAGCAGTATAGTGTGGAATGAGGGCGTTTCAGAAATGCTAGATGAAACGTCAGTGTGGACATGGATTGTTTTCGTTCTAAAATGCCATTTTAAAACTAAGACGTATTAGTGTAAATGGGGCCTAAGTGTTTAAAAATGTATAGTTCGTCTAAAGTGATGTATACAAACTATATAGTATACTATGACCAGAGATACAAGCAGCCAGCGCAGTCGTCCCTCCATAGTAAAAAGCGACATTTTGTGTCTGCCGGTTTGTTTATTTGTGGGAGTTCCAATGGCATTTTCCAGCATGTTAATTTTGACCAATCGAAAAGCAGTTTAGGAAATACGTTCAATAACATCTGGCCAATGAGTGATAAGGATTGTGTCACATGACTGCATTTTGGTTATTTTTTAAACTGGTTTGGATTAAACTAATCAGTGTAGTGTGAAAAGGACCCAAAAACGACAGAAAAATGCTACAATGTATCATTTGTTGCTCTTGGTCCAGACCAAATGAACCGAACCACAGATGTGAACACACCTTTTAAGGCTTAACTAGGTTAATTAGGGTAAAGTTATGGTAATTATGTCATTGTATAACAGTGGTTTGTTCTGGAGACAATACACAACTAATATTACTTAAGGGGGCTAATAATATTGACCTTAAAATGGGCTTTAAAACAATTAAGAACTGCTTTCATTCTAGCTGAAATAAAACAAATACGACTTTCTTATAATAAAAATATTAGAGGAAATACTTGAATCTGTACAACATAATTTAGTAAATATTTTAAAAGAAAGAAGAAACAACAAAAAATTAATAAAATCACAGGATTTTGACGTCAACTCTATGTGTGTTTATTTGTTTATAGACCATTTCAATGTAGTGATGACATTGGACCAATTCCAAATGGCAATTCAATCAAAACTTTACGTTAAAACCGCTATCATAGCATTATTTAACAATACGTCAAGCTTTTTGAATTCCCGGAAGCTACGGAAATTAAAAATGTATAACAGGAAATATGTTAGGACCATTGTTATTGTTTACATCCCTTAAAATGGTCTATATGTGTGTTTGTTTGTGTATCTGAGAAATTCTCTTAGAAATAATCCTAGATGAGTCCAATCATATTGATGTTTATCTGACCAGATGCACGTCACTGAGAAAACAAATATATACACATATCGAATATATTTATATATATATATATATATATATACATATCGACTTCTCACCTTGAGAGATGTTCAGATGAAACAAGCGAAATCACATAAAACAGATCGTCATGGCAACAAACATCCAGCGCACTGTAACACATTCACCTCAAGTATTCATCTCTGAAAATAATATTATTCAAAATACAGGTGTTTATCTTTGCTCATGTACACTTCAAAACACACACACACACACACACTATTATATATACACATGACATACATGATATAAGAGGTTTACATTAGCATACTACAAGTCACTGTACTTCTGCAGTAATTATTCCATATAGTGAGCACATTTTCTGTGACAAGGAATAGATATTTACACACTCATACATTATTCACGCTAATAATATACAGTAATATATAATCTACACTAAAAATATACAGCAAGAAGGATGCTCATTACTGAAATGGTTATAATGTCCTACATTTTTCTGCTGTACATTTACATCTTCTGAACTTTACTCTTTGCCCAGAATTAGAGTTTCTATGCTTTTGTAATGTAAATGTAATGTGTATTTATATAGTGCATTTATTGTGTATGGCCATACACCCAAAGCGTTTAACAATCATGAGGGGGGTCTCTCCATATCACCACTAGTGTGCAGCTCCACTTGGATGATGGGACGGCAGCCACAGGACAATGGCGCCAGTGCTTCACCACACACCAGGTATTAGTGGAGTGGAGAGACAGTGATAGAGTCAATTCGGTGAATGGGGATGATTGGGAGGCCATGATGAGCAAAGGCCGATGGAGGGAATTTGGCCAGGATACCGGGGTTACACCCCTACTATTTACCAGAGAAGCCATGGGATTTTTAATGACCACAGAGAGTCAGGACCTCGATTTAACGTCTTACCTGAAATATGCCGTTCACTGACAGTATGGTGTCTCCTTCACTTTACTGGGGCATCAGGACTTGCACAGACCACAGGTTGAGCGTTCCCTGCTGGCCTAACTAACACCACTGCCAAAAGCAACCTAGCTTTTCCATTTGGTCTCCCATCTAGACACTGACCAGGCTCAGCCCTACTTAGCTTTAGTGAGTAACCGGTCTTGAGCTGCAGGGTGATATGGTCATGGCACTTTTGTTTAATAATATGAATTTCTGTATGACAATACTTGCATCTTAAAAATATTTTATTTTATTAAAGAATTAGTTAGGATAAACAAAAAAACAAAAAAACAGCAGATTACAAAGAGCAATTATGAAGAATAAACAGCCATAGTCCAAAAAGGGAGCTTCTTGACTGCATGTGTACAACTGAAGTCAATTTACAAAAAAATCAGCCAATCAGAATTAAGCATTCATTGCATGTGGTGTGTATTTGTTTGTCTGAATTATTACCCACCCTGTATATTTTTCCCCAATTTCTGTTAAACAAAGATTTTCTTCAACTCATTTCTTATCATATTAGTTTTAATAAGTCATTTCTAATAACGGATTTATTTTCTCTTTGCCATGATGACAGCACATAATATTAGACTAGATATTCTTCAAGACACTAGTATTCAGCTTAAAGTGACATTTAAAGGCTTAACTAGGTTAATCAGGCAGGTTAGGGTAATTAGGCAAGTTATTGTATAATAGTGTTTTTTTTCTGAAAACAATCCAAAACAAATATTGCTTAAGAGGGCTAATAATATTGACCTTAAAATGGGCTTTAAAACAATTAAAAACTGCTTTTATTCTACCCGAAATTAGACAAATAAGACTTTCTCCAGAAGACAAAATATTATAGGAAATACTGTGAAAAATTCCTGAATCTGTTCAACATAATTTGGGAAATATTTGAAAAAGAAAAATATTCACAGGAGTGCTGCAAAAATTTTGACTTCCACTGATTGTGTGTGTTTGTTTGTGTAGGTGTGTATCTGTTTGTTTGGTTGTACGTGTGCTTTCATTTGTTGGTTTGTGCTTAAGTATATTTGCATGTGTGCATTGGTTGTATGTGTGCTTGCTCATAAGACACCGACATGAAGGCAAAAAAAAAAATCAATGCATGCAAAAAACAAAACGTGTTCTCCCTTCAAAATCTGTATTCAAAAGAAGAGCAGCGCAGCCAATTAATGCTATCTGTACTGCAGCCTGCTGTTTCTCTGCGCTCTGACCTGAAGCAGCGTGCACACACACACACTGATAAATGAGCTCTGAGTCCCAATCAATTGATACAACACCGGCGGAGCAGCTTGTTTGGATGGTTATCGTAACGCAGTACAGAGTTGTTTTTATGAGATATTGCAACTCCGCTGTGGGTCAATGAAAGCTGTCTGGATTAATCCCGGCTTTGAAAAACTGATCATTGGGAGATGGCGATGAATATTGGAGATAAGCTCTGTGGATCAGACACAAGCTCACGTTCCTGAGATCACCAACAAAAGACGTCTTTAGGAGATATAGACAGAAAAAGAAGACAGTACAGTTGGTGAACTTATGATGCACTTATATACAGGTACATTATCCCAACAGCTAGCAAATCTTTATATTTCAGTATTATTTATGTTTAAGTCTTTTAAATTAGATGCATTTTAATGTATAGAAAAGTAAAGTTTTTAAAATAAAATTATAAGTTTATAGCGCTTTAAGCACTTAAAATATTATTATTATTATTATTATTAGTAGTAGTATTCATAATATTTACTAATACTAATAAAACTACTTCTAAATAATAATAATAATAATAATAATAATAATAATAAATAATAATAATAATATTATTATTATTATTATTATTTTAGTGCTTAAACTAATAATATTGTTGTTGTTTTTGTTGTCATTATATTACTATTAACAGTAGTAGTAGTAGTTGTAGTATTTAGGTGCTTAAAATAATTATATTATAGTTATTATTATTATTACTACTACTAATAATAAAACTACTACTAATACCAATAACCTTATTATTATTAATATTATTATTATTATTATTATAAAAAAAAAATAATAATAATAATAATAATAAATTAAGAGATTAAAATAATAATAATGATAATAATAATAATAATAATATTTTATAGTGCTTAAAATAATATTATTGTTGTTGTTTTTGTTGTCATATTAATAGTAGTAGTAGTCATATTTGTATTTAGGTGCTTAATGATATTATTGTTATTAGGTGTTATTATTATTATTATTATCATTAATAGTAATACTAATAAAATTATTACTACTAAAAATAATAAAATTAGTATTATTATTATTTTTATTACTACTATTATTATTATTATTATATTAACATTCATAATTATATTCACTAATACTAATAAAAGTACTTCCAAACAATAATAATAATAATAATAATAATAAACATAATATCTTTTTTTGTGCTTAAACTAATATTGTTGCTTTTGTTGTCATTATAATATTATTATTAGTAGAAGTATTAGTATTTAGGGGCTTAAAATAATAATAATAATAATAATAATAATAATAATAATAATAATAATAATAATAATATATTAATAATAATAATAATAATAATAATAATATTTTAAGTGCTTAAAATAATATTGTTATTGTTGTTTTTGTTGTCATTATTACTAGTAGTAGTATTAGTATTTAGGGGCTTAAAATAATGCTATTATTGTTATTATTATTATTAATACTAATAAAACTACTACTAATAATAATAACTATTATTATTATTATTATTATTATTATTATATATTTTAAGAGCTTAGAATAATAATAATAATATTTTAAGTGCTTAAAATAATATTGTTGTTGTCACTATTATTATCATATTATTATTATTATTAGTAGTAGTAGTAGTAGTAGTAGTAGTAGTTGTTGTGTGCTTAAAATATTATTATTATTATTATTATTAGTAGTAGTAGTAGTAGTGGTAGTAATAAAACTACCACTACTAATAACAACAATATTTTTATGATTATTTGAAGTGCTTAAATTAATACTACTAATAATGTCAATATTAATAGTAATACTGCTACTACTACTACTACTAATAATAATAATAATACAATACCTTTTTAATAAAATTAGGTCAAACCCTACAGACAGGTGTAATGTTATGGTTTGCAGTAATTGTGGACAGGTGCCTTCAGTGGAGCCGTATGAACAGCAGGACTCCAGCCCTCTTTCCTGGAGTCACATTGTTCTTTCTCTCTAAAATCAGGATTAATGTTGTCTGTAATTAATTAGGACTGTATTTGTGGAAACACAACAACAAAGTCACTCTAGCTTTGTTTCTCTGATTATAAGGAGTGTAATTGCAGGACGCAGTCATTGATTTTCATTTATTTAGCATGACAGTTGTGACACAATATAATTAAAATCAGGACTGACCAATTCAAGGACATTTCAGTTATTTATTATATTTGCTTTAGGCTTGTCACGATAAGGAATTTTTATTGTGCAATACATTGTCACAGAAATTGTTGCGATAAGCAATATTAGTGTCATTTGAGTACATAACGGTTATACACTCACCGGCCACTTTATTAGGTACACCTGTCCAACTGCTCAACGCAAATTTCTAATTAGCCAATCACATGGCAGCAACTCAATACATTTAGTCATGTAGACATGGTCAAGACGATCTGCTGCAGTTCAAACTGAGCATCAGAATGGAGAAGAAAGGTAATTTAAATGACTTTAAACGTGGCATGATTGTTGGTGCCAGACGGGCTGGTCTGAGTATTTCAGAAACTGCTGATCTACTGGGATTTTCACGCACAACCATCTCTAGGGTTTACAGAAAATGGTCTGAACAAGAGGAAATATCCAGTGAGCGGCAGTTCTGTGGGCGCAAATGCCTTGTTGATGCCAGAGGTCAGAGGAGAATGGCCAGACTGGTTCCAGCTGATAGAAAGGCAACAGTAACTCAAATAAGCACTCGTTACAACCGAGGTCTGCAGAAGAGCATCTCTGAACACACAACACGTCCAACCTTGAGGCGGATGTGCTACAGCAGCAGAAGACCACACCGGGTGCCACTCCTGTCAGCTAAGAACAGGAAACTGAGGCTACAATTCACACAGGTTCACCAAAATTGCTATGTTGGTTATTGTGACAGGCCTATGCTTTGCATTTCTTTCTGGCAAAAGCTCAGCTATTAAAATATATCATGCATTGTGCCTTTGCTTTTCTGTATACAAGTGTTTTTAAAGTGACGTATTCGCTGTGCCTTAGAAAGTGCAGTTCATAGCCATGACCCTGTTTACTTGCAGTGGAAATGAGAAAGTCTGTTTTCAACTTCTGTTTGTGGTTAAAGGTAATGTGCTGTGGGAAAGAAAATATTCAGCTCCAACCAACATGCTTTTCTTCTCGGAGAGGTCAAAATGATGTTAATTTCTTCTTAGTTATTCTAATGTCACAGTAAAAAGGTCTGTCCTCGCACTCAGAAACTACAAAGTGGAGACATGTTAGCAGGCTGATGCACTGAAAAATTATTTTTGTACGTTTATTTAAAATCAAAAAGTTCAGCAATGCAATGTTTAAATTAATGGGCCCGATCATACACCCGGCGCAATAAGGTGCAAGACGTGTTTGCCGTGACATGTTGCTATTTTCAGATCAGCGCAACCCTAATTTTCATGTTTTCTGCCACGTTGTTTAAATAGCAAATCCATTTGCGCCACTTTGTGGACTCTTTGGTTACGATTTTGAGGAACTAAAATAGACTGTGCAATAGATCAGCTGAGAGCAGGTCTAAAGTCTAGCACAGAGCATGTTAGTTGTGCTCCTCGCTTACACATTGCTTAAAACACACAGGATGTATAGCAATACACAAATATCTTTACAGACCAAAAAGAATTAAAGGATTAAAATATAACAGAAAAAAAACTGCCTCCATGCCTTCTTCATCTCAAGGGGCTTTTTTCAGTTTATTCATGACAACTTGCTTCTGTATAATGTTATTATTATTATTAGCAGTATTATTTATTATAAGCATATTTACATTTGTTTTAATGAAAATAAGTTTAGATTTGTCCACCTGTGGGGTTTTGGAGACGTCTGCATCACCATATGGGGCATAAGAACAGGACGTGTGTTTGGATATAACTCAGTTTTTTGACCACACTTTATTATTATTGTTCATTTATTCCTTTGCTGGAGATTAGAACTGAATTTAGAAATAGTTTTGAAACAAATCTTTGCACTCACCAACTCTGTTTAACTGTTTTCTCGCTAGTAAAGCGTTCAGTTTTTCCTCTTCCAAAGTACACCATGTAAATAGCAAATGCGTCATGGCCCCACACAACTGACTCTTAAAGGGAATGCGAGATGAGACTCTGATTGGTTTATGCTCACAACACACCCAGAACTCATTAAGAGAATAAACACAACCCTGTTAGACCATGTGCCGGGGCGCAGAGCGTATTCTTCCGTCCTTAAAATAGCAAAAGTAGATTCAGACACGACCTTAATGGTTTTGCGCCATGAGCTTTAGACTTTGTCTACAGTGTTTAAAATAGAGCCCAATATCTTTTAATCAGTTTCATGCAAGTTGACTACAAAGGTTCCTTTGATTCAACAAAAAAAGGCATCTATATTTGTTTTTTGTTTGTTTGTTTGTTTTACAGAGTACAATCTAATAATCAAAAACAAATATGATACTACAGTAGATATTAAAGGCATGGTTCATCCAAAAATGAAACTTTCCTCAATATTTACTCTCCCTCAAGTGGTTTCAAACCTTTATGAAGTTCCTTTTTCTGTTGAACACAAAATAAGTTACTTTGAAAAATGTTAAAAACATGTACCAGCATTTTATTTAAACATTCAATTTTCAAAATGCCCTACTTTTATTAAATTAATGCAAATCTAGTCATATGTGTGTAGCTGTTGCACTGTCAGGTGTTTGTTACCCCATAAATGTTTATTGTTCTTAGAATTCTTCTGTAGGCTCTTTTGTTCTAAGCATACCACATACCGTACCGAAAACGTGACCCTAAAACCGTGATACATACTGAACTGTGAGTAGATTGAACCGCTGCACCCCTACTGAATACTATTAGACTCATCAGAAAAATGTCAAATGGTGCTATTCAAACTATCTTGAGAAACTGGATTTATATCGCAATATTTATCGCAGAAAAATAAAATAACGTAATATCCGATTCTTCCAATATCGTGCAGCCCTAATTAACATTTTCATATATTAAAGACATTACCAAAAATGCTCGGACAAAAAAAAAAAAAAAAAAAAAAAATCACATATAAAGATTTTTTTCTTCTATACAATACTGGATTACAATTATCATACGACATAAAATTATCCTCCAAAACACTTGCAGAGTTCCCCAAATATCTATTCTGGCCACCAATCTGTTTTGTGGTTAGGTACAAACATTTACCTTTCTAAAAGGTACCGCCCCAGTAACAGTTACTGCACCTATTTCTGAGAGTGTTTCAAAGACATTAAGTCACATATGCGTGCAACAATCATCTCTTGCTCATCTCTTTCTCATTGTTGTGTTGGCAGTCAAACGGCTCCAAACATGTAACCTAACCCACCCGCCCTCGGCTCGGCGTCTAACGATGCCAACTTCAACACTCGACGCCTGACTGTGTAGAACAAGCGCAATACAGCCACTTCCCCACCGCTCCGCTCGACTGCATGCAGCGATGCTCTCCTGACATGACAGCTTTCCCCCACACTCTATTAAACATATCCTTAAAATCAGACGCTCTTTTCTTCCCACCATTCCTGAGAACAAAGAGACTCAGTGCTTGTCCTTCCACCGGAACATGAAAAGAAGAGCTGGCGATTATCCCTCTTACTCCATTCACGTTTCGCATTATATTGGCGCATTAGAATGCACCTCAAAAGGCACTTTATCTGTGTAATAAGGCACGCTGAATGAAAGATTGCCCCCTCTCCTCCTCTCATTTCATTATTCATGAAAGGTTCTCTTCAGTTCTTCCTGGTCACTCGCGATTTCTTTCATCCAAAACCCTGGGACAACCTAGAAAATACGGTTTTTCTCTGATAGTTATCAGGATTAGCGTATTCATTAAGCTCTACGGGAGCAAAGGTTGTTCCTGTTTGGGGAGGATGACCCTTGCTTTGCCATTCACTGGAAAAGCGCTTATCCTTTTTTAATGTCACTTATCATTAAAAGAGGAAAAATCGCACAATAGGACATCTACACAAGCGACGAGAGTCAAAGAGGAATGGTAGACAACAAAGAGGACAGAAAGCCCCCGTCTGCATGCGCCTCTAATGCTAATTCAAGAAAACAAGAATGAGAAACTGACAGAAGAATAAATGCATATAGATTTATCTCGTCCTGGAGCTCCTAATCACTTTCAAAGCACCCCGAGACTGTTTCTTTAATTTTCATGTCTCTACAATACTGATTATGTGTGCAGGGCATCAACTATACTGACACAAACACTGAAGCCAAAGCGTTTTGCATTCCCGCTTTAATGGAAGTTGGAAATCCATCTAGAGAATTATGATAAGTAGTTCCCATTGGATCAATAGATTGCATCGGGAGCCAATCGGAAAGCAGGAGAAGAAAGACGACCACCAGTTATGTCAAGCCTGATGTATTGTATCAACAGCCATTTCCTCAATCACGCCGCTTTTACATAAACCCCCATTCAGATAAATGTGCTTCGTGGCTATTTGTTAGTAATCTGGCTTCTGTTTATTTGCTCATTACTGGGGGCTCGCTGAAGCAAACATCACCACCGGTATGGCTTACATCACCACAACTTAAAGGCATAGTTCACTCCAAAGAA
This sequence comes from Danio kyathit, assembly GCA_903798195.1. Taxonomy (NCBI): domain Eukaryota; kingdom Metazoa; phylum Chordata; class Actinopteri; order Cypriniformes; family Danionidae; genus Danio; species Danio kyathit. Next base: position 1,902,322 of record LR812542.1, read on the forward strand.
AAAAGAAAAGCATGTCAGCAATGACTTGTTTCTCCTGAACAAATAGGAAGGTATTTTGTGTCAAATGTTAAAAACTAAGCAACATTAGAGATCACTGACTTCCACTGTACGGAGAACGTTTCCCTGTACATTTCAGACTTTGTTTATATCCATTTCAGTGTCATCTAATCGGGCTCAAAAGGACAACAAAGCATCTTAAAGGGTTTGTTCACCCAAAAATATTTATTCTGTTATTAATTACTCACCCTCATGAGACCTTCATTGGTCTTTGGAGCAAAAATGAAGATATTTTAGATGAAAAATGCCATACACGTCCTCAAAACAGACCATATGAAAGCTATGAGAATACATTTGTGTAGACAAGACTTAAAACACATCTGTTTAGATGTGCCTTTACTGAACGAGGACTGTGCTACGCTCCACAGATTGCACTATTGTGTCTTTCATTTCTTTTTCATTTCTTTCATGTTTTAACACATTTTAATCACTTTTATTATTTGTTTTTATTTTCTTGTCTCTTTTATTTCGGTTTATGTAAAGCACTTTGGATTGCCACTGTGTATGAAATGTGCTATAAACTTGCCTTGCCCAGAAAACAAAAATAACAACTTTCTTGAAGAGTTTCTTCTCCACAGTGTCAGTATAGGGTGCTATGCTCTTTATGTGTGTTGCATTTGGTCATGCTGCTGAAATATATCCTGGATGTATACCCTAGGGCTGCTTGATTTAATCAAGGCGATTTTCATGTGCATTTTGTCAGTAAAACCGGTTCTTGTAAATCTCCAGCACGTGCGTTTTAGGCATGGTACAATGACCGCTTTCAAGGTGTACCATGGTTTGGGAAAGTCATTGAGAAATTTTCTGTTATACCCTTCCTATGGTATATGCAGGTTTTTGATGACTATTTTATTTAGTTTTTTAGGGCAACAGTATTTCCAGCAGAAAAGGACCCTTCACATCAAAAACTGCTGGTGTCAGCCCACGAATCAGCAAACATCTGAAAATCAAATCGCTAATAAACCAACATCCAAGCATGTGTAGAGCTGAACAGTGCAGTGGCTTTTCTTTATACCCAAAGAAAAGAAAGGTCTCCATTTTCAAGTTGTCTATGTTTCTGAAACTAATGAAGACAGCAGAAGGCAATGATTTATTTGAATTATTCAGCTTGACATGTTTACTGCTCCAAAATATTATTGCTGTTTATTATAGTGTTTCTTAAAATAAAATATACTGTGAACAAAAATGGTCGATAATAACATCGAGATAATGGTTCTGCAATAATGGCAGCTGTTTGCAACACAATGAACTACAGCTGCAGTAAAGGCTGCACATCAAATTCGATTAATCGCCCAGCCCTAATCTGTACCATTGCTTTATTTCAAACAGAAGAATTCAGGCAAGGTATAGATACTCTCGTGAACAAGCCCTATACTGACACTGAGGAGAAGAAACTGTTCAAAAAAAAGTTCCTTTTGCTTTATGTGAAACAGAAGTATCTACACAGCTTCAGAATTTTCAAACCTGGAAAATATCTGTGTCATTGCTGTTAATGGAGGATGAGGGAGCTCTCAGATATTATCCAAACTATCTTAAATTTGTGTTCTGAAGATGAACGAAGGTCACTGGGCCTTGGAACGACATAAGTATGAGTAATTAATGACAGAATTTTAATTATTGAGTAAAATAAAGCTGTAACTCTTTTCTCATCATTGGCAATATGATTCTTCAATTAAGAGACAACTCTTCTCTGCCACGGATGAGTTTTTACAGCAATCCATGTTTTAGGTATTTTACTTCGTACACTGCAAAAAATGGCCGCGATTTCAACGGTAAAATACTGTAAAAATGCTACAGTACAAATCCATAACCTGGTTAACAGTATGTTTCCTTAATATATACGGCGAATAACCGTAAATTGACTTTCCCAGAATTCCCTGCATGGCACATCACTTTTTATGCTTTTTGTTGACATTAATATGGATCTTTTTAGTTGTTTCCCCATCAGTGATGTATATTAGTGAGTTATGTTACATCTAATGTTGATAAACAATGTTTATTTCATGACTTTAATTTTATGTGTGTTACCATGCTGGTGTTTAGTAGCTGTGTGAATGACACTGAGCACCTTCTTTACACTGATACACTTTTCTGATTGTGGGAAAAGTTGTTTGTGATGAGCATTGGTTCATTATGTATGAACTTTCTCATCACCACCTGCATATGGCCGTGTTAACCTGTCTATCTGTGGAACAAAAGATGTGTAGATGTTGCTAATTTAAAATACAGACAAATTACCTCTATAAATGAATAAAATGCGGTAGTTTACTGTAAAAATGAGAATTTATTTTACGGTTTGTACCGTATTTTTTACGGTTAAATACTGGCAACCACAGCTGCCGGTTTCTTACAGTAAATTTTACGGATTTATTTTTTACAGTGTATACTGGGAGCAAAATAGAAGATGCATGAGGATAGGAATGTTTGTGCTATATACGCACACACACAAATGTGGTGTGTTTATGTGCACATTCACATATGCACACAAACAATTGTATGCATGGGTGTGTGTATTATATACCGCATTGTTTTATATTGCACTAGAAAAAAGCATTTTCTCTGTTTTTTTAAATCAAGCATGTTGTAATTTTTATTTCAAGTGAGGATAAAACATGAACACAAATACAGAATAAAATGTGAAGTTTTTTTTCTTGAAATGAGATGGTTTTGTTTTTTTATTTTGATACTGTGTGTAATATGCTCACATTTTACTAGGGGACAATATTCTAAGGCTGTCAAATTTAGGTGAAAATCATCAAAAAATGCTGGCGGTGGCTGTTTATTTTAAATGCTGGCAGGGAAAGAGTTAAAATCAGCTGTACACAGCGCCTTCACGTCAGCGCTCTGAAACAGAATCTAGTTTCTTTACCTGCATGACAGCTATTTCGGACAAAATCTGTTCTGTCCTTCTGAAAGTCATTAAAATCTACCCGATGTTCTCTCAAACATGACACACTGCAAACTCTTTTCATAAACAGGCCGAATAAAAGAAAAACCCTGAAAAGGATAACCTTTCAAATCTGTAGTGAAGCACGCCGGGTGTGTGTTTGAGAGGTGCAGCATCTCTGAATGAGAATACTGGAGGGTTTTGGCCTTGGATGACCAGCTCCGACACACACACACACACACACTGTCAGCTTGGCACCTGATGGTCTCCATCCGACAGAAAGCAGTCAAGGTGAACCAACGCCACACGAGCTCCCAATTAACCCTCTCAGCTCGCGGGGCCGCGCGCCACCATTTATCACACCGTTTCAATTAAAGCGGCTTAATAAAATGATTAAATAATCATTTTCATCAGCTGGGGCTTAATGGAACTATATATTCTTGTTAGACAGGACACGGTTGCTGCGTGGAGGAGAACGCGTGTCACGCGGCGGGTTTCTGGTTGTGGCGAAATGCAAATGGGGGAAATTACCGTGAGGAAAAACACAGGGAATGGAAATGACTTTGTCTTCGGTCCGGCTGGCATCTCCACAGAAACCCATTTAATGTCACTCACATGTGCAGACGGGATGAAAGTGCGCTGACAGAGGCAGGAGCAGCGGCTCCATATTCAGACACGCTTCAGCAAGCACTCAGAAAACCTGCGACTGTTTGTTTGTCATGAATGGCGGCTCTGCTGGTTAGCAGCAATGGCCAATCTCTTATTTATAATATAACATCACTTATTTTGCTCATGATAAGAATTAGTCTTTGTGCAATAATAGTAATAAAACCTACAATCTGGAACTGGTTTTATTAGTGTGACAAAAATCTGTTTGTGCATTGAATAAATGTATTAAAGTAGCATGCATGTGTTTGAAGCTGCTTAAATAGATGGTTTATTTGTCGTGAAAGGCCAATTCGCAGGAATGGCCAAGCTCTTGTCATTTGTAATATAACATCAAATGTTTTCTCCACAATAAAATTCAGTCTTTGTTCAATAATAGCAATAAAACCTACAATCTGGAACTGGTTTCATTAGTGTGACAAAAAATCAGTGCCATGAATAAATGTATTAAAGTAGCATGCATGTGTTTGAGGCTGCTTAAATAGATTTAAAGACACACTTTTACTCCAAATGCACTTTATAACATCAGTTGAGTGTTTGAGATGTGCAGATGTGGTTTCATATAACAGAATGAGGAAGAAATCATACTATTTTGTATTATTCTATATTGTTATAAAGGTTAGGTTAATTAGCATTGCATTATAAATGCACAATATGACTTGAAGAATGCAAATCAAAAGCACAATAGTGAGTTTATTGTCTTTATCTTTAATCGGTTTAAGCTTTTCAATCTGCTTTTCACACCGTCTAGCTTCTAGTATGAATAAAACAAATATAACGTTACATGTGTGCCATTTTAGTAAAAAAAGAAAGAAATAATTAAATTAAAAGCAGCAAAATATGTATTACAAATTAATAAAACATATTTGATAAATTAATGAAAGGAAAATTTTTTAAATAATTAAAAGTAACAAAAATTAAAACAAATAATAATAAAAAATATTAAATTTAACAAAAATACAAAGTAAATTTAATTTAATTAAAAAGTATCAAAAATGTAAAAAATATTATAATAAAAATATTTAAAGAAATAAAAAATAAAAACGTAATTTCAAAAGTAACAAAACAAAAGAAATTTTTTTTAATAAATTAATTAAAAAGTAAAACAAATAAAGAAAATTACACAAAGATAATATCATAAATGCTTTAGTTCTCTAATATATAATATATATATATAAAATCTCAGGGCGTCACGGTGACTCAGTGATTAGCACTGTCGCCTCACAGCAAGAAGGCTGCTCGTTATAGTCCCAGCTGGGTCAGTTGGCATTTCTGTGTGGAGTTTGCATGTTCTCCTCAAGTTGGTGTGGGTTTCCTCCGGGTGCTCCGGTTTCCCCCACAGTCCAAACACATGCGCTATAGGGGAATTGATGAACTAAATTGGCCGTAGTGTATGTGTGTGAATGTGAGTGTGTATGGGTGTTTCCCAGCACTGCATTGCGGCATAATGGAAGGGCATCCGCTGTGTAAAACATATGGAAGAATAGGTGGTGGTTTATTCCGCTATGACGACCGCTGATAAATAAGAGACTAAGCCGAAGGAAAATGAATGAATGAATGAATATATAATCTCTCAGTGAATACATATCAATTTTCATCATTGATTTTTTTTATCGTAATCAAAAACAGGAAATATGGTAGTATTTTAAGTCTGTATATCACTAAACCATAAAGTTAGTCAGTCGATCACATGATGGACATAACCAGAAATAATATTCCTCATTGTGTTGCATGAGCTTTCCTGGTGACCCCGGTGGGCTCTTCATCACCTCTGACCAATAACAACAGGTAATTGATATTAAAGAGGCGCAACTAATCGAAGGCTTTTTTGTGATTCACCCCCACAATGCTATTCATAAGCTGGGTTTGCTCAATGAGGCCTGGTTGATAGCTTTCGGGGCATTATTTTTGGCCTATTATTGCAGTGAACGCTCCTCCTCTGTAATTACGCCTCTTTTCCATTAAGCTGCCAGACGAATCAGCGGTGCTGGGAGGAGCTGAAGTGACAAGCTTTCAATTCCTCCCAAAAACACCACTGATACACACACAGATGGAGATTTAATGTGCTTCTGCCAGCATCTGAGTGAGTGATATGAAAAGTATTGATGAGTGTGCATTATAAGGAATACTAAAACATGAATCAAATGTGGAAGAACTTAAATGTTATTTATTTGCTCAAATATAAAGTAACTATTATTATATTAAATGTTTTTTTTTTATTAATAATACAAATATAAAAATAATATATAATTATTTCTTATAGTAATTATCTACATATACAGTTGAAGTCAGAATTATTAGCCCCCCCCCCCCCTTGATTTTTTTTTTTATTTTTTATTTTCCAAATTATGTTTAACAGAGCAAAGACACCTTCACAGTATGTCTGATAATATTTTTTCTTCTGGAGAAAGTTTTATTTGTTTTATTTCGGCTAGAATAAAAGCAGTTTTTAATATTTTAAAACACATTTTAAGGTCAAAATTATTAGCCCCTATAAGCTATATATTTTTTCGATAGTCTACAGAACAAACCACTGTTATACAATAACTTGCTTAATTACCCTAACCTGCCTAGTTAACCTAATTAACCTAGTTAAGCCTTTAAATGTCACTTTAAGCTGTATAGAAGTGTCTTAAAAAAATATCTAGTCTAATATTATTTACTGTCATCATGGCAAAGATAAAAGATTGTTAAGAGAAAAAACTTGTACATATTAATATAATAAATATGCTTTTTAATCATTTAAATAAATACTTTTTTTAATTATTAAATTTAATTTATTACTACTTTAATAATCGAAATAGATAACAGAGTTAATCACTCATAAAAAAACACTATTTTAAATAATATATTGTTTTATTCAAAATAATAATTATGAAACTTATATTGGCATTTTTACTTAATAATAATAATAATAATAATAATTATTATTATTATTATTAATGGGCAAAGATTAATTTATTAATTAATTTAAAGATTAATTAAAATTAAAAATTAATTAATTTATTTTTATTTATTATTAATTAAAAAAATTAAAGATTAATTAATTTAAATGTGATTAATAATGATTAATCTTTGCCCAGCACTATACATGTTATTTTAGCTTTTATACATTTTTTATTGTTTATTTTTTGTTTGTTTAAGCTGTTTAGTATATCAATGTAAATTAGACGAAAATAAATAAAATAAGACATTTAAAATATTCTGGTTTTAATTTGAATATATAATTAATGATTATTTTAACTAACCAAAATCATTACTTTTATTTCAATAACTCTAAAACAAATCCAGCTTTAACATCCTGACAACAAATCATAAATAAATAAACATATATAAATGTTATGTTAAATTTCATAAACAGTTTTTGTTCTATAGATATTCTGGTACAACTTCACAAAATCAATAAGGATCAAGGAACAAAAAAATAGTCCAAATACTTTTATACCAACACCAGCGAAAGCAGAATCCGGAGAAGTCAAAATAATCAGAAAGAGGATCTGAATCTATTTGTCTGTCTTTCATCATCTTTTCCCTTTTCACTTCCACTTTCTGACTTCTCAGTTTGTACACTTTTAGTCTTGCTGGCACTTCTTTATATTCTTATAATCTATAAGCATATTCTATATATTTTTACCTAGTGGTGACCCCTGATAAATAAGGGACTAAGCTGAGGGAAAATGAATGAATAATTTTGCCTAATAATTTCTCACTTCATTTGTAGTCAGCACTAGTGAATGTCTGAAGCAAGAAAGCTATTGAGTGGATTCAATCAAGTGGAATTTTTCATCAGATCTGAACCCTTTGGTTTCTGGATCTCTCCCCGAACACCAGCTGCTCAGCAAATAAGCAGCGAAATTCCAACACTCGCATCCAAAAATGAATTTCTGTCAAACTCTGGAAAGCACGGAGGTCCTGGAGTGTGTGGATTCAGCTTGATCCTGGGACGCATGAGACGTGAGATCTTACACCGTTCCCTCCATTATTTATTATTATATATATATATATTTAGGAAAAACAAGTGGTGCTTCTGCTATTTTTGCATTTTATCAAATATTTCCCAAATGATGTTTAACAGATTCAGGAATTGTTCACAGTATTTCCTATAATATTTTTTCTTCTGGAGAAAGATTTCACCTAAAATAAAAGCAGTTTTTATTTATTTAAAGCCATTTTAAGGTCAATATTATTAGCCCCCTTAAGCAATATTTGTTTTCGATTGTCTACAGAACAAACCACTGTTATACAATGACTTGCCTGCTGTCATCATGGCAAAGATAAAAGAAATCAGTTATTAGAAATGAATTAATAAAATGATTATGTTTAGAACAAAATCTCTCCGTTAAAAGCAAATTAAGGAAATATATAAATACAGGAGGGCTATTAATTCAGGAGAGATAGTAATTCTGACTTCAGAGTTTGAACATGCAGAAAAAAGGGGAATTCAGGTGGCATGGAGTTCACTCGGGTTGCCAGAAAATGAAAAAGTCAGCGCTGTCCTCCATCTGCAATGCCCAGGATGTTTTATTCACAATAGTGCACGCCTGTTGATTCATCCCGACGGGTGGTTTTGATAGCACCCATTTTGCTATTGTGTGCGGATCCGGCTGCAGCTTTCTTTGGAACAGGATTGCACTTCATAAATTGAATTTACACATCCTCAATATGGCTATTGTCACGACTGAAGCTTCGGTGCATTAGTATGAATTACTCAATAACCTTTTTATCGCGCACTCCTAAGCAAGCGCCGGGAGGTGAATGACTGCTTTAAAGAGGCACCTTTTAAATGCTTTATCGCTTTACTGATAAAATATATTATAATTCTGTGCATTTAGAATTTCTATTTTTGTTCCCATATCCCTCTGGGAATAATGACTAATATGAAAATAGTCAGATTCTGGTGTTCAGTATAGTAATTCAACCTGGGATATTCAATGGCAGTTGAGCTGCATCATTGTGCAATTGTTCAATTCAATTTTAAATCAATTAAAAACACTTTATTTTTCTCCAAGTGGCAATTCACGGCGCATTAAGTTAGCTTATAATATACTTAAAGAAAGAAAGAAAGAATAACACTTAAATAAAAAATGCAATAATATTTATTAAAATGAATTAAAATTACAATTTAAATTTAATATAAACAAAAATACAAAACTAAAATAAATTTAACTGAATTAAAATAAATTGTTCTGTTGAATCACCATAACCATGATTGATCGATCAGTTAGCTTATAAATACACATTATAAAAGAAAAAATAAAACGTAAATAAATTTAACTTAAATTAAAGAAATAAATTACATTAAATAAATTAATAAAATAAATTATTGAAATACATTTAATAAAATTAAAATACAATTTAAATGTAATTTTAATAAAATAAAGGAAAATAAAAATAAATAAATAAATAATTCTGTCAGATCACCGTATGCATGATCTATTATTTTTAATAAAGAATTATAAAAATAATTTAAAGAAAATAAAATTTTTAAAATAATAATTCTATTAAATTGATTACAACTGAAATAAAATAAAATCAATTAAATTAAAATATAATAAAATAAATAAAAATTCAATTCCATTCAAACAAATTAGACAAATCACCGTATGCATGATGATCTATCCAATTTATTAAAAAAATAATTGATTAATTAAATACAAAAAAAATAATTAAAATAAAATAACATTTAAAAAATAATAATTGAATTAAATTGATTACAACTGAAATAAAATAAAATAAAATAAAATATAATAAAATAAATTTAAATTAAATTAAATTCAAACAAATTAAATAAATTATTTCTTCAGATCACCATATGCATGATGATCTATTAATTTTAATAAAAAAATAATTAATTAATAATTAAATTCAAATAAAATTACAATTTAAATAAAATAAAAATCATTTAAAAATTATAATCGATTTTAATTAAATTACAACTGAAATAAAATAAAATAAAATTAAATTAAAACAAATTAAATAAATCATTCTGTCAGATCACCGTATGCATGATGATCTATCAAATAAAAAAAATGTAAATAAAATTATAATTTAAATAAAATGAAACTAAATACATTAATAATTTAATTACAACTGAAATAAAACAAAATGTAAATAAAAGAATAGAAAAAAAACTTAATTAAATGAATCATTTTGTTGGAGTACCATATGCATGTATGTTCATCATCTGTCTGATACAATTATAAATACACTCACACATGAGCAATATTTTCTCTGATGCGTCACTGTGAACCGTCAGCAGTCAGGACAACGGCTCATTTTTTACTCTAAGCCATTTCTAGGCTCAATTCATGAAAAACAAGCGTCTCATATGCTCCACGATGAAGCAGATGTCCATTACTAATATTTTGGCTCTAATTTAGTTCATATGTTAAAACAGACATGAAAGGTTTTGAAACAGAAGACATTTTTTGTTGTGACACCTTGACAAATACATCACAATTATAATAGCCTGACAATTATGTTTATGGCAGATTTATGACAAGTTTTGTTGTCTTGGTAACATCAAGGTTTCATAAAGACAAAAACAGGTTGTGAAGTATTTGTTTATGTCAAATTGTCATAAATAATGTCATCTTCGCATTTAAAATGTCATAACTGAGCAAATCACACTTAATAACAGTTGTCATAAACATGCATACAATCTCCATGTGTCATGTCATGATTACAAAGGTTTAATAACGGTCTTATGCTGTGTTCACACTGTAGGATGGATCGGCGACAGGGGGTTTCAGACTAGTTGACTTAACAAGAATCGCCAACAACGTTGTCTTGGTCCTCAAACTACATCTCACAACCAAACACATGCGAGAAGTGACATGGAAACAATGCCTGTGTTATTCAATCTTGTGTTATTATCTTCATAATGGGAAAGAAGTCTTTAGTGTGGTACTTTTTTCTTTTTTGACCCGGTTGTGGTATTGCTTGGATGACACGTCGAACAGACACTGGTGCTCCTGCCAAATTTACACTAGTTTTCCCTCCATTTCTTGGGTCCAAATAGACTGAAAAGAAGCTCTTAACTTCTCCCCCAATCTCCCGCTGGCCTGCAGATACCCCCACTAGTGAATGCTGCTCTCTCATTGGCTGTGTAGGTAATCACTGATGTTATTTACAATCATAAACACTTCACATGGCATGATATTGAATTGCCAACAGCTCCAGATTAGGGATGCAACAATACAGTTAGTCTACGGTTCAATACAAACCTTGGTTTTTTAACACTGTTTTCGGTTCGGTTCGGTTCTGATGGCTTGACACATGTGGATTTTTTTATTTTATTCTATGCTTAGGCAATAGGAACAGTAAGAGGTTAAGGACAATAAAATAAAAACGATTTATTGCAATACTCCTTTATTTTACTTAAAAGCTAAGAAACGTACACTAGTTCCTGGTGTATTGTATAATAAAAAAAAATGAACACTGAAATCTCACAGCTGCTGGTAGCCATTGTACAAACTGAGGAACACATAAATTGACCGTATCAAATAAACATATGCGTGTGTGTGTGTGAGAGAGAGAGAGAGAGAGAGAGAGAGAGAGAGAGAGAGATTCAATATGTTGAACAATAATGTGATATATTGAATAATACTATGATATATTCAATAATGATATGTTGTTGATATTTTTTTATTTTTATATATAAATTTCTTTCTATTTTTTTTTTACTACTTTTTACAGTGTTTACTGTTTTTTTTTTTTATTATATATGCATGTTACATTTTATGTAAACTTTAGAACTGCTTTGGCAATACAATTGTAACATTTGTCATGCCAATAAAGCAACTATTGAATTGAATTGAGAGAGAGAGAGAGAGAGAGAGAGAGAGAGAGAGAGAGAGAGAAGCCATGATCGCGTTCAACAAATTTGCTTAAACTAAGCGTTCTTCTGTATTTCTCAACCAAGGATTCTGACACAGCAACGTTAGGCAGACGCTTTACAAAAGTTGCGTGTAAGGGGAAAACACGTCAAACATAATGAAACATTTGAAGGCGCTTGTAGTCAACTTAGAGAGGAATGGGCTGTCTTTGACAGCTTGCGACATCATCTGCCACTTTCACTGGGTACATTTACATGGATCCATATGATCCTTTATCCATATTTCTTTGCACATTAAACACACGCACGGCAGGAGCAAGCTGAACTCACGCCGCCCTCAACCCGAAAGTGAAATAGAAAGTTACCGGTTTGCGGATGAACGTGGACCGGGAGGGAGGGGGTTCGCTCACTATTCTGCCGCCCAAGGCCCTGGCTATACGTGTAAAACAATGCTTGCAGTGCACACTGTCATTTTTTTTTGCTCACCGTTTATTCTTCCTCGACATTACCGAAATGTCTCCACACCGCGGATTTGAAAGACACCCGTGCTTCCTCGTACTGTAAGTTACTGTTGCCTCTTCACCGCCACTCACCATGGCCGTGGAATGGTGGTTAAACGCCCCCTAACTTTGGAACATAGTTATTGGATATATACACGCGGGGAGCAGTTTTCTCATCTCAGCTAGTAGACTTACAGGCACACACAGTCAATTCGGTGAGAAATAAAAGCACATAAATTATTTAAACATAAAACCGAGAAAACCGCAATTCACAAGCGCGTATTGAACCGTGGATGTCGTACCGAACGGTTCAATATTATATTGAGAATTGTGGCATCTCTACTCCAGATATCATATCAAATATCTTACAGGTGTCAGCAACTCATTGGCGATTCTCTCAGATGGCGTCTTTGATAGTTCACACTGTATGATTGTTACTCGCGTGAACGAGCACCGATTTGCCTGTGATTTCAGACATTTGTCTGCGATTTCTCAAAACCTGGTCTAAAATTATTTTTATAATTATTATAAAAACATGCCTCCATACAAAGCCAATAAGAAGCACATGTTAAAAGCAGGAGTAAAGGATTTAATTTTTCATTCCTCCAGAAGATCTTACTCTCTTCATAATCAACATGATGACTCAGCTACTTCCCTGAGTTATGGATGCTAAATATATCTTGCATTTACCCACTGGCACATCACTTAAAATCATAATGAATTGTGTTTTATTTTCAAAGACATTCTTTCTGTGTGCTTTAGGTATACCGTACGTGATCAGGGATATTTTAGTGTTTAATGCAAAGCGATCGATTTCAATAAATCAAGTATATGAAGGCTCAGAGTCTATTAGAGAGAATATTTGTGTTTTCTTCAGGTCTTTTGTCTGCTTCTGTCAGAGTAATATCATTAGTTCCTGGCAGCGGTGTGTGTTTGAACATGCTTGAAACCAAATGAAGATTAGTGTAATGTTTTGGAGTGCATATGAGTCAGTTTTCTTGACAAAAACACAGTAGATCTTCAGTTCTCATTGTGCGTTCTGATTCACACCTGCACAGGACGACTCCCATGCCCGAAGCATGAACACTTCTGTACTGTATTTATGAAGCGTTATTCAATGGAAATAAAATTACACAATACTACAGAAACAGGATCTACATTCCAGTTCCTTAGTTTGACAGCTGAATACGACTGTGAATATATTTATGTACAGTATTCATGTTTCTGTCTAGACAGAAAGAACAACAGATAAGATTTATTTATAATTGTATTATATTGAAGCAAATCTGACATTGTGTTATTTTGATCAATTTTCAAACTTGGCAGCACAAAAGGAAGAAATCAGTGCATTGAGGATCTGTCCAATGCATTATTGAACCTTTTCTAATTTATAATTTCTACTGCAGTGTTGTGAATGCGATCTGCTGATCTAACAGACACAGCGCAACATGATTTAGAAACGGCAATTAACTCCTTGTTGCAGGTCAAAATGAACCTATTTAATGCAAAACTAAATGCATTTCTCCACTGATTACTTATATTAAGAGGAACAAATAGTCTTGGAGAAAGTTTTTAGTGTTGTCATGAAGACAACAAGCATTTTGAATTGTGAATGAATGGAGAATGGTTGATAGGTGCAGCGAAGGGAAGCGCTGATTTGAACATGAATTTAACCACTTGAATATTCATCTGTGCTTCACATTAAACTATAGAATGGCTTCAGGACATTTGAGATATAGTAGGCCTACATGACAACTTTCTAGTGCCTGATAATAGGCCACCTTTATTGCTTTTGTTGGCTTATAAATTACACAGAATAGAGCGCAAGATCGGATTTGGATCGGTATCAGCTGGCCGATACCCGATCCAGCAAAAATATGCGTTATCGAACCAATATCTGATCCAAGTATCGGGATCAGTGCATCCCTAATGAACGCGGTGGATTCGGTGACTTTTGGAGGCGTGAGATGCTCTTTGGGAGCGCAGACAGATGCTCAGAACAGTTCTGGAAGGAATAATAATAATACTGAACCACTCTGATGACGGACTGATGGCTGAGGTCTTTTAGAAATCAGCAAAGCAACATTTCAGATATTTTACAATGTGCTGGAAGTGCTGCAAAGTCCATTTATGCATCCCTGAAACACACATTTTTATCATCACATGATTTTAGATTGATGGAACTAGTGTTAGTTGCTCAGTTGACGCATATTGACTGGATTAAAATGCAGCACTTATCTTCTGAACGGTGTGAAAAAGAGATTAGCTTGCACGTTTTCCTCTCTCTTATGTCAGAGACTGTGAGATCTACACTCTCGGAGGGCTTCAGCCATGAGAAACTCTTCTCCGGCACTTCAAAGTATGATTTAATGGAATTAGCCGGTCAATAGTTAAGAGGCTGGGGAGCCAAATGTCAACAGATCTCATCAACAGAGAAAGAACCGAGAAACAAGGGGACGTTACATAATCTATTACATTAAGATGGGAAGTTCGCTGCTCCTCTGAGTTTCACCGGACTGGAGAGAATTGTAATTAAAAAGGGTTTCGTCCCGCTCTCATAGATGACGGAGAAAACACAACCACAATCCTCCACTATTCCCTCAGTTCAGTGTTGAGAAGAAAAAGGAAAGTGTGCAGACGTGATGCTGCTTCAAAGGAACGTGGCGGGAGGAAAAGGTTGAGTAGTTTGCGCTTTGATAGCTTTGTTTTCCAGCAGGAGTTCTTCAGTTCAAGAGAACTGGTGGGAATCAAAGAATCGCAGGTACTTTCATCGCTAATTCATTTGTAGATATATTAATGGATGATATTCAGGGCTCAAATTAACATTCGTGAAGGAGACACAAGAGAACATAGTCTTTGTCAAGAGAATAAACGAGTAGCCATGGAGTTTTAGGATTGTTTCATGTTAAAAATAGTTTTGTTTTTTTAAAACAACAAATAAAAATGAAAGATTAAACACTTTCAGTAAATATAAGGCATTCAAAATTCAATTAATTCAGCTAAAATGAATATCATCATCATCATTTAATTGTGCTTCATTTATTTCAAACTTCTTTGAGTTTTATTAAACTCAAGACTCGTGTTGCTAGCTTGAGGGTTACATTTTGGCGATCAAGATGTAACCGAGAAAATACGGTCATTTTTCAAAATTAAAGGTTTTTCAAAATAAAAGATCGTTCAGGCTCAGATAATAAATAAAATGGAAATAATTAATGATTTCTTGTGTGGCCTGGTAACAATTGATCCATGGACCGTTACCGGTCCGCGGTCCAGGGGTTGGGGATCACCGGTTTAATTAATATTTATGCTACCTGAATGTAAATAGATCTGTAATTAGGGGCCAAGCACCGAAGGCTTGTTTTTTTCCAGTTTCTACTATTATTCTTCTTCTTCCGCTGTGATTTAAATGGTTGTCTACATAACCGTTTGAAGGAAAGTTATGAAATTTGGCACATGGATAGAGGACATTGCATTCTTCAAATGGACCAGATTTGGACCCTGTAAGTCAAACTCTCTAGCGCCACCACTTTTGAAATATTAATAACATTTGAACAGTAAGTTGCAAAATCTAAATTCTTTTTTTCCCTGAATCAATGTATGTCAATTTAAATTGACACCAAATTTAAAACAAAATTGTAAGGTTTAGTTTTTCCCTACAATAGTTTGTAAAAAATACTATTTCAAATTCATCCTAGACCGATAGTCCAATTATCACCAAAATTGAACCAGGTCGTCTTCAGACCACGCTGACAAAAAATAATCACAAGAAAGTTGATCAGTGAAACGGTTGTGAAATAGTACGCAAACAAATTGTTTGAAGATGTTGTAAAATTGAACATGAGGCCATATCTCCACAACACTTTAGGTTATTTTCACCAAACTTGTTGTGTGACAACGATGGTCTGAGGTTGCCTGCACAGTTTTGGCGAGGGTTATAGAGTTATAAACTAATAAATTATTCATATGCTTATGTTTTTACTTACATTTACAGTTAAATAAACTTCAAATGTATTGACTTGTTTCACTTGATCTGGTGCTCTCTTTAGCTTGCTGCTCAAGGCCTCTGGACAGCTTTGTCATTGTGCCTCTGGATTGCTTGGCCCCACTATTGCTGCTTGCAGCTATATTTAATTTTTGTAATTACACTGTTGACCATCTCTTACCTTGCCCCAGCCTTAAACCTACCCATACCACCAAACCTGTCTCTAACCTGACCCGTACCCCACCTTAATAGTGTTCTGCATTACATTATGAACACAGTAAATGCATTGTATTTATAGTTAGATGTAAGAACATAGGGAGTCACGGTGGCACAGTGGGTAGCACAATCGCCTCACAGCATGAAGGTCGCTGGTTGGAGCCTCGGCTGGGTCAGTTGGCGTTTCTGTGTGGAGTTTGCATGTTCTCCCCGTGTTGACGTGGGTTTCCTCCAAGTGCTTCGGTTTCCCCCACAAGTCCAAAGACATGCCTGTAGTGTATGTGTGGGAATGAGTGTGTATGGATGTTTCCCAGTGATGGGTTGCAGCTGGAAGGGCATCAGCTGCATAAAACATATGCTGGATGAGTTGGCGATTCATTCCGCTGTGGTGACCCCAGATTAATAAAGATACTAATCCGAAAAGAAAATGAATGAATGGACGAATGTAAGTACATAGTTGTCAAGGACACTTAATATAAAGAGCTTTTCTATTTGGGTCATTTCAATTTATTTCCGGCTACCCAAACCTGAAGAGTGCCCGTACGAAAGGCTTCCTTTCGAAATATTGCGAGCCCATTATAAACAAAAGGCTGTCAAAGCAACTTTACCTGATCATTGTGATGACACTTGTGTCTTTTAAAAGCTTCAAGACACATAAAAGCTTCGAAACGATGATGCATTACTGAAGCAAGCTGACTCATAACATTTGACATTTGTGTAAACCACAGATATCAATTCACCCATTTAACCAAACAAACACTGATCACAGGGAAACACAAGTGAGCTGGTGCTACAGTATAACGAAAATTCATCATACCTTTATTGCTTTGTTAATAACCATTTTTCAGCATGCTAATATTAAAGGGGAAATGAAGCACTCAGTCAAGTTTACATTATTTTGTACATTGGATTCCACTTTATTGAAAATATATTAAACAAACTTGATTAACGTAACCATTTAGAAGAAAACAGCATGTTTTACTGTAGCTTTTAAACCTAGGGCGCCACTATCTGGGAATATAGCTGTGTCTGACGTCACGGGGTTGGTTCCGTTCCCTCAGCTGAACGGATACAGTGGAAGGACTGAACACAGAGACTGTAAAGCCTCATTTAACCCAATGTGTGAAGTTGTGGACGTGGAGCTGCTGCAAATACAAGCATCAGATGTGTGTCTAATATAAAAGTATATATATATTTATACTCTTTTTCTTTTTTTCCCCCTTTTAATTATCGATTATTTGATGCACTATGATTCCCTTTCTGTTTTACGCTGCCTGACTGCATGTATGGGTTTCAACCATGGTAGTAACGCACTGAACACGGAGACAGGGCAGCCTAATTTAACCAAATGAATGAAGTTGTGGCTGTGCATCGCAGAGCTTGTGCAAATACAAAAAATACAAGCATTTAAGTGTCTTAAGTTGTGTATTTTTCTTATTTTAATACCTTTTGTTTGATGCGCTTTGGTCCACTCTCTCACACTGCTCCAGCACTGCATGACGAGGGGATTTACAGACTAATGCAACAATTAAAATCATACATGACTTCACGCTTTACTAAGTCAAGTCTGTGTGGATTATGTCAAGACATATTCTCTTTTCAAGTCGATCAACTCGTTCTCTCAACATGTATGAAGGACGTAAAAATATGCCATGTGAAAACCGCACTGATCTTAATTTGGTTTGAACACGAGCAGTAGCGAGGGCTGTAGTAGTGAAAAGTAAAAGCACCCGCCCCTATTATGTCAGTAGTGGACCTTTTTGAAACCATGGATGAAACCCAGACAGGCAGTCAGGCAGCACAATACAGAGAGTGGAGCAAAGCTCAACAAATGATCAGTAATTAAAAGGGAAAAAAAAAAATAGAATATATATATTTTTTTTTATATTAGACACACATCTGATTACTTGTATTTGCAGCAGCTCCATGTCCACAACTTCACAAATTATGTTATATTAGAGTATCCGTGTTCAGTCCATTACTTCCACTGTATCTGTTAAGCTGAGGGAATGGAACCAACCCCATGACGTCAGACTAGGGATGGGCGATATGGCCTAAAATCCATATTGCGATATACATTGCAGCCTCTTGCGATAACGATATATATTGCGATATATAAATTATAATAGAACCATTTCAGAACAGGTTACATAGACCCTTAGGAAAGCCAAACTGCTATTTTTTTTTAAGAAATAAAGAAACGTTGCATGTCATTTTGAGAACATTTATTGTGCAAAAGCAAAACTGTAATTAAACAACACAATGTTTCAGATAACAAACTAAATGTAGTGCCTTTTAGAAAGAAAGACTTTTCTTTTAAGTCCTTGGTTCCTAAATGCCAAGTTGCAGAGAACAAAAAAAAAAAACTGGTGTCTTTTTAGTTAAGGAACTTGTACTGAAATTACTTCCAGTATTAAATTAGTCAAATAAAATTGTGTATTGCAGATACTTTAAATAAAAACACATTTCTAACCTGCAGCCTAAGGTAACACATTTGATTTGAAACATTTTGTTCTCCTAATGAAATTAAAACTGGTGTCTTGATCTGCTCTTTCTCTCTCTCCCTCTCTCTCTGTCTGCTGTAGTGTTGGTGCTGCTGAGAGATTGAGACACACCAGACAAAGTTTGCTTATAAAGTAATGCAAAAATGAATACAATTAATATCGAAAGCGAAAGCAGATTCTCGGACATGTCCGGGGAAAATGTATTGTCACCCCAAATAATGAGCTGGACCAGTCTATTTAGTCTTCGCGCTCTTCTCAAAGCTGCTACCAAAGTCAGGACAACAGTTCTGTATCCAGCGCGTCTCTGTGGGTCTGCATGCAGAGCATGTGAGTCTGTGGCAGAGTGTTCTCAGTTTCTCGCGAACACAGAACCGGGCCGCCCCAATAATATTTCGGCCGCCCAGGTAAAATCTGTGTGGGAAACGCTGTGTGGGAATCTGTGTGACAAGCCACGATATGCCATGCATGAGGCTCGCAAGTTGTGCGACACGCCGCCATTCGGTGCCATGCGTTGCTTGGTGCTGTTGTTGAGAGCGTCAGCATGTGCTACAGTCACAATCGATTTCCAACGTAATACACCGTAAGTTAGTGTGAAGAGCATGTTGTTTTACCGTGGCCGAGTGAATTAAGTTATCAATCGAGCTTATTAAAAAAGAAAACTGCACATGTGCGGCTAAATAAATTTTCCAGTTCGCACACGTCTATTTTTTGTCGCAAATGCGAGCGAAATGGTCGCACTGTTGTTTATTCAAGATGATGCGTTGCAGCCGGCTGCAGCTCGTTGCTCTTAATTTCACTGGTAGATTGCGTCATCAAACATGCATTATCGCAATAGAATTAGAATCTCTATCGTAGGTAGTATCGCATATCGTTTATATCGCCCATTACTACGTCAGACACAGCTATATTCCAGGATGGCGGTGCCCTAGGTCTAACAGCTATAGTAAAACATGCCGTTTTCTTCTAAATGGTTACATTAATCGAGTTTGTTTAATATATTTTCATTAAAGTGGAATTTAATGTACAAAATAATGTAAACTTGACTGAGTGCTTCATTTCCCCTTTAAATGAGTATTATCCATACAGAAATCCCCTCAGTAATAATGATATTAAATAATAATAATAATAATAATAAAAGACATATGAAATTGTTTGTCATCAAGCACACATTGTGTTACTACAACATTGCTTTGAACACGAAGCACACCGGATCTATAGCGCTTTAAAAAGCATCTGTCTCAGTCAAGAAAACCAACGACTGTCTGTTTTTAGCTTTAATTAGATATGATGTCTTAATCTGCGCACAATGGCACTTTACCGCAATTATGGAGCATTTTACGGAGACCAAACAGAAGGTAGGAAAATTCCCTCAATGCCTGTTGACTCTGACGGAAAGCTCATTAAAAAAACGACGCAAATCTGTCGTATTTTTAAGTAAGACTTTTCCTTCGGGCCCCTTGAGGACCGTCTAGCTGTAATTTATCACAGCCACTAATTATGCAAAGGTTTAAGTCGCTCTTTTATTTCAGGGGGAGAAGAAAAAGAGTATCACAACAGTGAAATCATCAGCGAGCCAGAGAAACGACGGAAGTGAGCGGATGAAAGAACCATATGTCAGGAACCGAGACTGTTGCCGTATGATTACAAGACACGCGCAGAAAAAAAAGAGCTATTTCAGTCTTTATTCTCGCCTCCAAGCTTTTAGAAATGAGACATAAAAGCTCCAAAAAAACCTGAGAAGTGTTTAACCCGGCTGATTTATCGAATTTCATCAAGTTCCTTTTTTCCCTAATCACTGTGACGAAGTTGATTATTGTTTTTCTGCAGGAGAGGCTGCGGTCGCCATGGCAACAGGAGCGGATTATTCACAGGTCATGATGTTAATGACGCAGGGAATCGAATGATAAACAGGTGATAGTATTGTTATTGTAGTCGGCATCGTTTCAGGGCTCGCAGACACACATTTACATACGACTTTAGGGGAGAATAAAAGCGGTAAACAAGCAACCTGCTAAAATAAAAGGTGAAGTAGTCTTTGTTCGTGTTAAAATGACGCCTCGACGCTCCAGTGAGCGCTTCACAATGCACACAAACCGTGATGTGTATGCATAATAGTGACTCCGCGTCGCCTGATACTGTTTAAAAAGCAATCTTGTGTGAAACTAAAATCATCTAGCTTATTAGTTAAACCAATGAAAAATGAGGCAGGTTTGTTTCTCTGGCGCACACACACACACAGCTATCGCATTATTGTCTGTCACAAAAGACTTTTCTCAGCTGAGAGATTTTCATTTTCAGCATGAAGTCACACGATCATATTAATTAAAACCCAAATTGTTTATCTGGGTTATATGAAAGTTACCTTTAATTATGCGATTATAAAAGCCGCACTTTTCTGTGAGGCTCATGGAAATGTTTAAACTGACTATTCCACTTTGATACTAGTATTATTATTATTTCTGATATGGTCTGATGTGATACTCACAAGCTTTAAATTAGGGTGGATGATTGCAATACTAATCATGAAAGCTACAGTATTTCTTTGAAAATAATAATAAGGATGATTATTTGGAAAAAATTAAAGTTCTGGAATGAGGCAGTGAAGTTATGTATTTAAATAGCTTAAAAGAAAAGGTCACCTACAAGTTAATGATGCTAAATAATTGTATCATGATTTGCTCATGCTCGTGTTGTTCCCTAACCTGAACTTTCATAATGTTGATTAGCACAAAATTAATTTGAGTCATTTTCTTTCAATTCTTCCAAAGGCAAAATCAAGGTTAAAGTGAAGCACTGACAATGAAAGTGAAGTTTATCATTTTAAAAGCCTCAAAGCAAGAAGGTCGCTGGTTTGAGTCCTGGCTAGAATAGTTGGCATTTCTGTGTGGAGTTTGCATGTTCTCCCCGTGTTGGTGTGAGTTTCCTCCAGGTGCTCCGGTTTCCCCAACAGTCCAAACACATGCGCTATAGGGGAATTGATGAACTAAATTGGCCATAGTGTATGAGTGTGTGTGTGTGCGTGTGTGTGCGCATGCGTGCGTGCGTGTGTCCTGGGTTGTGGCTGGAAGGGCATCTGCTGTGTAAAACATATGATAGAATAGTTGGTGGTTCATTCTACTGTGGCGACCCCTAATAAATAAGAAACTAAGCCAAAAGAAAATGAATGAATAATAATTGATCTGGACTTTAGTAATGCGCTCAAAATGATAAAAATAATGCTAGAAAAAATATACAGTTTATCCACCAATTTGTTTGACCAATTCATTATCATTTTTCGGTGTTGACAATTCTAAAAAACAAATGTTTCTTATTATTTGATATACTTAAGGTTTTGTCTTTAAACTAATAAATAAGTGCTGGAGAGTCTGAAAAAAATGTCTTTATATCCCAATGAGACGTTAGTAAAATGCTCTTAGAACATATATTTGTGAGCTGGAACATTTGCCTAGGTCTCTTTGTTAATGTTAAAATTATACAGTGCATTTCTCTGACTGCTAAGAGAACAAAGCGCCTTAATGTAATCTAGGTTTTAGATATTTTTAAGGGTTTACATTCTGCTTTTTCACAGGATATAAATCCAGCTTTCCTGAGATACATCTGTGTATTCAGCTGAAAATACATCTATTATATACTGCAGCAAAGATGCCCATTTTGGAGTGGAAGCTGTTTTTATTTATATATCTTTAAATGCAAATGAGCTGCTGCTGCTCCCCACCCCCTTTCCAGAAAGGGGTGGAGTCTTTACAACTCATGTCTCGGTTACTCCAGCAATAACAAGCAAAGATATGCTTTACAGTTTCACACTTTAGAAAGCACCAAAAGTAGACTGTCAGATATTGTATGAATTAAACTAACACCTCTTTCATGTCAACTGCCAAATGCACACAAGGTGATGTCAAAAGCACAAAATATTATTCACATATGGTTGCTTACAGTTTGTTTATTAATGTAAATTGCATTTGCATCTGTATATAAGATCTGTGAAACCCTAACAGCAACCAGTGTTGGGTAAGTTACTTCAGACAAGTAATGAATAACTATCTAAATTAAAATTGTACTTAAATGATTTTGTTTTGTCTGAAAAGTCATTTACAGTATTTACCGGACTCAACGCTACTGAAATTTCCTAACAATCTCAATGCCTAGTCAACAGAAAGATAGAAACTTTCATTCTTTAAAATTGGGACATACTATTTTATCTGTATTTAAAATTAATATTTAAAATGTTCATTATTATATGTATAAACATGATATGTTTTAAATGACACCATATTTCATAAATATAATATATTATTTTTAATGTCTTGATTCATTATGTTTTGCACATGCAATTGTGACAAAATGTAACCTAGTTTGATTTAAAAATAGAATTATCCTGCAAAATATATATGCATAACATTTTTTTCAGCAGGCAAATAGTTTAATTACAGTAACTAGTAATTAAACTAGACAGAGAACAAGGCAAAAAGCATAACAGGACCTCTAAAAGATCTATACTGTTGCTTTAAAGTGTGATTTTTATTTTTTATTTTAACAAAAATAGTGTTATTTTTAAGTGTTGCTTTAAAGTGTTGTTAAAGTGTTGCTTCAAAGTGTTATTTTTGACAGATAACAATTTCAAAAGCATAACAGGGCCACTTTTTTAGCTGAAAAGATCTATACTGTTGCTTCAAAGTGTACTGTGACATGTTGTGTATACAGAGTCAAGACAGTTCTCTCAACAGAACAACAGCCAGACACGCTCTGATATCAGAACAATATAAATCATCATCAGCAAAAGAGTTATGAAACCAAAACTGCTGATTGATGGAAATGATCTGCAGGTTGTGCTTGATGTAGTGGATTATAAGAGGTTACAGATCTGTTAGTTTTAGCTCTTACACATTGCTACAAATAAAGCCATGTGTCCACATGTGCAGTCTTCAGCGTGTCTAATGAATAGAGAGACTGGCGTTTCTCTTTGTCACTGGACAAAGTGCCCGATCCAGCCGTTTCCATCACTTTGCACTGAGTCAACAGAGCCCAATGAGATCTGTCAACATCTTCATTACCTGAGTAGGTGAAGTGCTCTGTCCACTTATAGCACAATGACTGGCCAAAACACACATCCACTTTGTTTTTCTGTTTACACTGAACGCCCGACACTAAAGGCCTTTAGAAAACAAGTCAACGCCCTTCAGAGACACCAGTAATGCTTGACTTTTGCTTGAATGGGGAAAACAAATAAAAGGGGTGTTTACAGACATCGCTTTCAGATAGATGTGAAAACTTTTTATGCGTGCATTAAATTACATGACAACAGCATTTTGACTGATAACCAACAAAAAAAGAAGTCCAGCTTGCGTTTTATTAACTATAAATGAGCTTTAAAAAATAAAGCAAAGAATAAATGCACGTTTAAGCTATAAATAAATAATAAAAGGGGGTGTTTACCAGACATCGTTTTCAGATAGATGTGGAAAACTTTTTTATGCATGCATTAAATTACATCAGCATTTTTTTATGCATGTGTTTTATTAACTTGCAGCTTTAAAATAAATGTTATTAAACAATGCATTTTAAGCTATAAATAAATAAATAAACAAATAAAAGTGGGTGTTTACCTGACATAGTTTTCAAGAATTGTGATGTTTCAGCTTGTTTTAATAAGCTGTATGTAGGGATGGGCGATATGGCCTAAAATCCATATTGCAATATACATTGCAGCCTCTTGCGATAACGATATATATTGCGATATATAAATTATAATAGAACCATTTCAGAACAGGTTACATAGACCCTTAGGAAAGCCAAACTGCTATTTTTTTTAAGAAATAAAGAAACGTTGCATGTCATTTTGAGAACATTTATTGCGCAAAAGCAAAACTGTAATTAAACAACACAATGTTGCAGATAAATAAACTAAATGTAGTGCCTTTTAGAAAGAAAGACTTTTCTTTTAAGTCCTTGGTTCCTAAATGCCAAGTTGCAGAGAACAAAAAAACTGGTGTTTTGTTAAGGAACTTACACTGTACTGAAATTACTTCCAGTATTAAATTAGTCAAATAAAATTGTGTATTGCAGATACTTTAAATAAAAACATATTTCTAACCTGCAGCCTAAGGTAACACATTTGATTTTAAACATTTTGTTCTCCTAATGAAATTAAAACTGGTGTCTTGATCTGCTCTTTCTCTCTCTCTCCCTCTCTCTCTGTCTGCTGTAGTGTTGGTGCTGCTGAGAGATTGAGACGCACTAGACAAAGTTTGCTTATAAAGTAATGCAAAAATGAATACAAATAATATCGAAAGCGAAAGCAGATGTATTGTCACCCCAAATAATGAGCTGGATCAGTCTATTTAGTCTTCGTGCTCTTCTCAAAGCTGCTACCAAAGTCAGGACAACAGTTCTGTATCCAGCGCGTCTCTGTGGGTCTGCATACAGAGCATGTGAGTCTGTGGCAGAGTGTTCTCAGTTTCTCGCGAACACAGAACCGGGCCGCCCCAATAATATATCGGCCGCCCAGGTAAAATCTGTGTGGGAAGCGCTGTGTGGGAATCTGTGTGACAAGCCACGATATGCCATGCATGAGGCTCGCAAGTTGTGCGACACGCCGCCATTCGGTGCCATGCGTTGCTTAGTGCTGTTGTTGAGAGCGTCAGCATGTGCTACAGTCACAATCGATTTCCAACGTAATACACCGTAAGTTAGTGTGAAGAGCATGTTGTTTTACCGTGGCCGAGTGAATTAAGTCATCAATCGAGCTTATTAAAAAAGAAAATTGCACATGTGCGACTAAATAAATTTTCCAGTTTGCACACGTCTATTTTTTGTCGCAAATGCGAGCGAAATGGTCGCACTGTCGAGCCCTGTCCATGTTTATTCAAGATGATGCGTTGCAGCCGGCTGCAGCTCGTTGCTCTTAATTTCGCGGGTAGAGTGCGTCATCAAACATGCATTATCGCGATATAATTAGAATCTTTATCGTAGGCCAATTTTGTATCGTTTATATCGCATATCGTTTATATCGCCCATTACTAGCTGTATGAAGCAGCTAAATCCTCCTTAGAATGTACTTTTAGAGGTAAACTAGATTGTGTGCATTGCTTTATTTCAAAACAGCACATTTTTGCAATTATTTGGATTATTCAAGATTAATCAAAGCCCATGCTATAATTTGAATTGATTTGATTTATTTCGAACACAAAAAAAATCATACACAAAACAATTATTTAAACAAAATACATTTCATCATGGTCGAAATGGAGCAGCATGAAGCGCAAATGTATTATTTCCCCTACCCCATTACCACACACATCATTCCTCTATTACTTCAACTTATTTCTTCTTTTTACATGAGACATACACACGCTTTACATGAGACTTATTTCATCCTTTTCACATCTTTGATATCGTATATTGACTCACTACTTGTAGATTTACATTTTATAACAGACCTACAAAATACAATTTCATCATACCTTTCTCATTTTGTTCTTTTTTCAATCACCTCTGTTCATCAGCATATTTCTATAATAATATATTTAACAACTTTTTAAATTGATGAATATCCTGACATTGTTTGAGAATCGGTTCCAGACTTTTCTATAATATCACACCACATACTGACATACACAACTTTTTTAAGTTGTTTTAAACCTCTCAAGACTTTGTTCTTCTCTCAGAATATATCCCCCTTGCTCAGGGCTTGACGCTTACTTTTTTCAGGAGTAGCACATGCGCTCCTAAGTTAAAAATTTAGGAGCACAGTAAAGAATTTTAGGAGCGCAGTGAAAATATATAAAATAAATAGTGTTTTTGCCTAATAAATGTACACGAGGAGATCTTTAGAAGCAAAGCAGTTTCATTTATTTGAATACAATAAGTACAATATATTTATTTTACTGTATAACAGCTTAAATAGTATTTAATAATTATTTACAATTTAAGCTGTGGCGACGTGGTGGCGCAGTGGGTAGCACGTTCGCCTCATAGCAAGAAGGTCACTGGTTCGAGCCTTAGCTGGGTCAGTTGGTGTTTCTGTGTGGAGTTTGCATGTTCTCCCCGTGTTGGTGTGGGTTTCCTCTGGGTGCTCCGGTTTCCCCCACAAGTCCAAAGACATGCACTAAAGGTGAACTGGGTAAGTTAAATTGTCCGTAGTGTGTGTGTGTGTGTGTGTGTGTGTGTGTGTGTGTGTGTGCGCGTGTGTGTGCGTGTGTGTGTGTGAATGAGTGTGTATGAATGTTTCCCAGTGATGGGTTGTGGCTGGAAGGGCATCCGCTGCGTGAAACATGTGCTGGATAAGTTGGCGGTTCATTCCGCTGTGGCGACCCCAGATTAATAAAGCCGAATAGAAAATGAATGAATAAATGAATTTAATCTGTATGGAGTTAAGCTAGCTGTCCACAGCAGGACTGGGATCAAATTGCTGTAATGAAGGCCTCTCTAAACTGATCTGAATCAAGTCTTCAGTTGTGGACATGCCTAGGCAGCTTCTTATTCAATTTTTGATCCAGTTTCGAGCTGAAAAATCTCTTTCACACTGGGCAGCAGAAATAGGGAGTTATTATTAAGTTATTGTTAAGTTAATAAAAATGTTTAGTATGGTTAGTGCAAACATTCACATGACCAGATCAGTTTAATCTGTGTTTGTATCAAAAGAAGTTTATGGCTGTATCAATGCTCCCAAGAAAAACATAAATTTTATAATAATATATATTGTACACATTATCTTAACATAAATATACTTGCAGTAGCTGGATTGAAACACACCTTTTCTCTACAGCACATAAAAAAATTGACTATTAAGAATAATTTTATCAAAATTAATTATTTGCATAACATATTCAACTGAATCCACCCTACTTCCCACATGGGAACAGTAAGACAATGTAAAGAAAGACACAACTGCAAACTCATGTGCAAAGCTGACACTGTTTATCAGAGCACTTCATCATTCAGGGCTTCTTAAAAAAGACATGAATATGGGCATTCCTTTATGAATTAAAGTTTCCTTCTGCCCCAAAGTAACACCATCTTTTCTATTTTCTATATAACTTTAATGACTTCAGCAACAGAATATTTTCTTATTGATTTCTTATTCTTATTTAACAAACAAATTTGAAAAAAGGTTGTTTCTTTTCAGTGTGCACCACTGACAGGTCAAATATGCTCTCTCTCTCTCTCTCTCTCTCTCTCTCTCGACAATTAATATCGAAAGCGAAAGTAGAATCTCGGACATGTCTTGGGAAAAGAGAATGTATTGTCACCCCAAATAATGAGCTGGATCAGTCTATTTAGTAAAATGCTATTCTGTTTCCTCGTGCTCTTCTCAAAGCTGCTACGAAAGTCAGAACAATAGTTCTGTATTCAGCGCGATCTTCAGCGCGTCTCTGTGGGTCTGCATGCAGAGCATGTGAGTCTGTGGCAGTGTTCTCAGTTTCTCGCGATTCACGAACACAGATCCGGGCCGCCCAGGTAAAGTCTGTGTGGCAAGCGCTGATGTTGAATTGGGTCTCACACTAGACTAGATGTGCCACGATATGCCATGCATGGCCGAATTGTAGACGTTTTCTATGACGCTCGCACGTTGTGCGACACGCCACCATTCGGTGCCATGCGTTGCTTAGCAACGTATACAATGTAAAGACCGCCTGACGTGAAGTAAATAAACCTGTAGAGATGTGCTGTTGTTGATTGTGTCAGCATGTCACAATAGGTTTCCAACGTAATACACCATTAGTTAGAGTAAAGAGCATGTTGTTTTACCGAGGCAGAGTGAATTAAGTCATCAATCGAGCTTATAAAAAAAAAAAAAAAAAAATTCGCACATGTGCGACTAAATAAATTTACCAGTTCGCACACGTCTATTTTTAGTCGCAAATGCGAGCGAAATGGTCGCACTGTCGAGCCCTGTGCTAGTAATTTATTCCTAGCTTTAAACATCAATTGTGCTGTTTTAAATCTAACCAAATCATTAAACTTAAATATCTTCTATTTAAAAAATAAAAAATATGTATGCTCCAAATATCCCACATGATCTGTCATTCTAATTACTTTTTTTTTTGTATTGTACATTGTATTGTATTGTAAGCTAGATTTATATGTATTCCCCCAAATTTCAACACAATATCTCATACATGGCAACATAAGTGTGTTATATAATACATATTAGTGTTGGGGTCGAGTCCACCTTTGTCGAGTTCAAGTCAAGACCAAGTCCTTAACCAGTCAAGCCCAAGTCAGGGTCAGACTTAAATCCGAGTCCTTAACATCCGAGTCCGAGTTGAGTGTGGCAGAGTCCAGAAAGTCATACAATTCATTCATTCATTCAATTTCCTTCGGCTTAGTGCCTTATTTAATCATACATTGTGTGATATGGCTATTTCTGGTTACAAGTTTAAGGAAAAGACGTGCTACTGCTGCCTGCCGGTGCGGTGCAGTGCCGGAAAAAAATGCTGGCAGCCAGAGAGTTCATTAAATTCTTGTTATAATTTCATGCTGTTATTTATGAATGTTTAATCTCTTTATTTGTGTTGTGGATGATGTGCACTCGACTGTACTCATCATATTTTCCGTGTCCAAAATGTCCAAGCCTGAGTCAAGTCCAAGTACAAATTTACCCAAGTCTGTGACAAGTCCCAAGTCCAGTTTTGATTCAGAGTCCAAGTTCACGTACCCCAAAACTAATGCATACATTGATTTACTGTACAAGATAAATCTTGCTTTATACACTATTGCTACAGTTTTTACCAATTTTGATATCATATTTTTATTGCTGGTTTACAACAAATTTTATGATCCAATACAACACCAAGAAACTTAATTGCATATACTCTTTCTATAACTTCATTATCAATTTTTAAATCTATATTATGACTACTTTTTAATTTCCCAAATAACATAACCTTTGTTTTACATATATTTAAAGACAATTTGTTTAAATCAAAGCACAATTTCAATTGATTAATTTCTGTTTTAATCACCTCCACTAGTTTTGGTAAATTATCCCCAGAACAAAAGATACTTGTATCACGTGCAAATAAAATAATCATAGTGATTAACAGGGTTTCTTTTTTTAACAATTGACAGACTTATGATCTATACTATATTAAAAATAAATTAATAAATTAATTAATAAATTTGAAAACAATTTAAAAAACTAAACTAATTTTAGCTGAACTGAAAACCATAATTCAGATTTGCCAAACATTCCTCTTTTTTCCCAAGGTCATGCATTTTATTCACAGAGAACTGATAAAAGTATACAGCAGTTTCAGTGCACAACGTGATTCTTTGTATAAAAGCATCCACTAAATGAGTAAAAGAAAAAGCTGTAAAACTCTATTGGAGCACTTTGTCCTTGGTTGATTAATAGAGATGAAGCTTTTCACTTCTTTTGACTTCAGTAAATGAGAAATGTAATATTTGTCGTGAAACGTATGCTAGTGGAGAGTCTCTCAACATGCCGTCTTTGTCATTTCAGTATAAGTTACAAAGCCACAAAAGACCTTTAGAGCAGCCTTTCCATTTGCAGAAGTCGTTTCTGAAAACCTGCGATTATTATCAAGTCCTCAATTACTGAACAGTGAGAAATGTAAATATTAATTCATTTCCTCCGTGCTTTTAATCAGCGACGGAAGCTGGCAGTTAACTGAAGGCCTGGTGTGACATTATCTCAAACAATCGAGAGGTGAGAGAAAGACATCTGCGTTTGTCTGGAAATTAATGATAGGGAGGTGGAGAATGTGGGATGGGGGCTGGGTGTCTGTGTTTCTCAAGGTAAAAACTCAATATTTAGTATTTAATATAGTCTCTATCTATGGTTTTTTTCTCTTTCAAGAACTTTCAGTGGGTGTGCGTGTGTTGTGGGAGCATTTATTAAAACATGCCACTGTAATCCCTCAATGGGTGCTTCTGTTTATGTACATTATTCGAGCGCCGGCTGGGTCAGTTGGCATTTCTGTGTGCAGTTTGCATGTTCTCCCCGTGTTGGCGTGGGTTTCCTCTGGGTGCTCGGTTTCCCCCACAGTCTATACACATGCAATATAGTGGAATTGATTAACTAAATTGGCCGTAGTGTATGAGTGTGTGTGTGTGGGTGTGAATATGAGAGTGTATGGGTGTTTCCCAGTACTGAGTTGCGGCTGGAAGGGCATCCATTGCGTAAAACATATGCTGGAATAGTTGGTGTGGCGACCCCTGACAAATAAGGAACCAAGCCGAAGGAAAATGAATGAATAATAATAATATTAATAACTATAAAAATAATGTGGTCTTATCAACACCAGGTTGCATGCATCCCTACAATGTTCACAATGTAAAGAACCTAAATTAGCAATGTAGCATTTTGCA
The DNA here is from genome assembly GCA_903798195.1 of Danio kyathit. Taxonomy (NCBI): domain Eukaryota; kingdom Metazoa; phylum Chordata; class Actinopteri; order Cypriniformes; family Danionidae; genus Danio; species Danio kyathit. Next base: position 1,933,304 of record LR812542.1, read on the forward strand.
TTAGCATGCTGCTAAGCCATCAACAAAGACAACATTTATTGAAAAACATTGCACTTTAAGCTGAAAACTCTCTTGCAAAATTAGTAGAAAAATATTGTGTACTGCCATTATGGTGCAGATAAAATAAACTTAGCAGAAATTAGTCAAAACTATTATATTTAAAAATATTTTGAAAAGAAAATGTATTTTAAAATAATAAATAAACTAAATATTATAAAAAGAATGACAATTCCAAAGGAGTGCTAAAATGTGGACTTCAACTGTACATACAAGCATGAATGTCAATGCAAGAAAAAAAAAATGTCAATAATAAAAAAAAAAAAATCTTACACACACCTTGGGAACGGTATTACAGAAAATGCTGGCGGTTTCAAAACCTTGACTTTTCCAAACCGCCGTATACCTTGAAAACGGTTATCGTTCCATGCCTATTTGTGTGCAGCAAGCCTTTTTGTCAGGAGAGCTGCTGTACGAGAATTGGAGAATGGCGACTTTGTCCTTTATCAGTTGAGTTTGTTACTATTCAGACACATCACCTATATCCGTGCTGCTGTGTTCGCCTCTGTTTAATATCCTCCTGACTACCGGCAGGGCTAATAGTTGAAATAGATAGGGCAAGAGACCTGCTGCAGTGTTATCCACGATGTATGCATTCAGATCCAAGGATTCGTAGGAGAAAAGTCCTCCTCATTTAGTGTTTATATGAACATGACCGTTTATAATGATGATAAAAATTATAAATATAATAAAAATAACAAATTGTGGTTATGTGTAGTCTATATATTATATGAAATTATGAATAAACTGTTGTATATGTAGCAGGGCATTCCAGGGGCGTCGCTAGACCCAATTTACTGGGGCACGTGCCCCAGTAAAAATCGCCAGTGCCCCAGTAAACGTGCTGAGTTATGATTTACTTCATATGCAAAGTGTATTTATAAAGAGGGGCACTCCCGGAATAAAGACGTTATTCTCTATGTGCAACCGAACCAACGCTGGTGAAAGCAATGTAGTTTAATCAAAAAGCAAACTGACGCATCTCTGCATGTGCGCAGAAAACCACACCCGCGTGCCTCACACACCGCTTCTGCTAGACCCTGCTTGAGGCGCTGCTCTTCTCCCGGTGCGAGCCCCGGTTGTTAACATGCACGCCAAAAAAAGTACTTGCTGCTCACAGCCCGCTTATGCATTGTGAAACCGCCGTAAGAGCCTCTTATGCGGAGATGACAGCACGCAGTGAGTTTTATAAGTCGACAAAACTAAAGTTTAAATAATATGATTACTAAGCATGCCTCCTGATAGATTTTCTTTTATGAAGTAAAAAGGATGGATGACGAGTCAGGGAGGTAAAGACTTAATAAACCTAATTCTCAGCCATGTCTAAGACAACAGATAATTAAAACGTGCTTTTTTGTATTCTATAGAATTGTCTGTAGAATGTCATTCAAATGAAATTATTATTCATGCAAAAGATTTCTTAAATTATCTTAGCATCACTCCAGTTGTGTCTTTATGTTGTTTTCCAGTTACATTTAGGATTCATTTCTGTAATTTAGAATAATAATTGTACAATAACACTTTTATTTATAAATCATTTGTCGTGTATTATATATATATATATATATATATATATTTTTTTTTTTTTTTAGGGGTGGGGGGTGCCCCAGTAGAGCTTTATGTCTAGCAACGCCCCTGGGGCATTCAATTACTGTTTATTTCTTTGCATTTTCACTTTGTAAACTATAAAATCATGGGTCTCCTAACGTTTTGTCTCTTTTTTTCAGTATGATATTGTGAGCCAACTCACAGTTATTTGCTCCCCTTTCTCACCCTGCTCTGCCGGCCACGCCCACTCCTCCCTCTGCTCGCAGCACTCCACGCCCATCTTGGAGCATTTTTGGAAAAAATTCTGACTTGAACTAAAAGAGGGGGGTTTCATGACCCTTTAATAAAGGTGCAATAGAGTATTTTTGTGGTAATGCCATAAAAAAAAAAAAACATTTTTGGTTCCTTAAAGAACTTTTAAAACATCTTGTGTAAATGAACAACTGAAACACATCAGAAGTATTTAACTAAAAACAAAAATCAATGTTGTGCAAACTCTTCCCTCAATTATTAATCACAGCTTTTCCACCATCTTGTGCATTCTGGGATTACTTACTGTATCCTTACAATGATATATTTAATGCTGAGTTTAATGTTTTAAATGTTATCTCTCTCACACACCCTGATTCTGAAGCTCTGAAATGACCTTTTGTGATTACAACTGTTAAACAAAACAAACGATATACATCCCACTGCAGAACATTCATTAAACCGTGTCGCAATTCAACACTACAAAAATAACCCAGGCATCATTATATTACTCCAGGCCTCCCCATGAGGTGCGTCTCACATGATATAATCGCCCTTTTAAAAAAAAAAAAGCTACGGGAAACGAGTGCAGATTTACATCAGCGCAGTAACACACTCACACACATGCAATACCAACACACTTTTATGCTATTTCACGTCACTAAAAATTCCTCTACATCGTCCGGTGGTTTCCTGCGCCATAAATCTGAGCAGATTTGATGTGTAACACAGAAATGTCAAATCAATATCATCAGAGAGAGTTTAAATGAGCAGATCACACTGACACAGATCTTTCATCTGCAGTTCTCTGTGACAACTCCAAATGATTCATATTTAATAGCCCATCCATTTCACTCTTCAAAGGCTTGTCACTGGCTTCACAAGTGGCATGCAAATCATCTCACTCCTGGGTTTTACAACAGCCTCTCCAGCAAAGTATCTCTCCATCGCAGATATAATCTAACCTGCCTCTCGCGCACAGATCAATGTGTTCAATGTAAATGTGGGCTCGTCACTTTCATAAATGTTATCTTTTGGAGGAGATCTGGCAGTGGAGGTGGAGTGGAGTCTTCGGTTTGTTTACTGCCAGACTCTCTTACTCGGCCGCAGCAGGAGGTTCGTGTCTGCTCGCCGCTGGATCTGGATTTCAGCCATCTCAAACCTTCACATTCAGCTTGAGGACATGCCCATGTTACATTCTGTTGTTGGTTTACTTCTATAGTGCAGTATGCATTGGGTTGACTCATTGTAAATGGGTTATTTTAGAATAGAGAGTGATGTTAGATATGCATAATGAATGGCCATACATGCAGATTGTTTGCTTTATGGATTGATGTACGGATGGATGGGTATGCGAGTAGACTGATGGGTGAATAGGTAGATAGACTGGACTGATAGATTATAAAAGGATGGAAGGATGAATGGATTGATAGATGGGACAATAGATAAAAGAATGAATGGACTGATATGTGGGTCAACAGATAAAAGGATGGAAGGATGAATGGATTGATGGATGGGACAATAGATAAAAGGATGGACTGATAGATAGAACAATATATAAAACGGAATGAGAAATGAATTGATAGATTGAAAGATAGATAACAGGAGGGAATGATAAATAAAAACAATTGATAAAAGGATGGAAGAAAGAATGGATTGATATATGGAACGATTGATTAGAGGGATTAATAAGAGCAATAGATGAAAAGATGGAAGGAAGAATAGACTGATAGATGGAACAATAGATAAAAGCATGAAAGAATGAATAGATTGATAGATAGAACAACAGGTGAAAGGATGGACTGATAAATGGATCAATATATAAAAGGATGGAAGAAAGAATGGATTTATAGAGGGAACAGCATATGAGGGAGGGACTGATAGTTGGAACAACAGATCAAATGATGGAAGGAAGAATAAACTGATAGATGAAAGAACAGAAACAGAGGGATTGATAGCTGGAACAAAAAACGGACTGATAGATGGAACAAAAGGAGGAAGGAAGGAAAGAGACAATAGATAAATGGATGGAAGGAAAGATGAATGGAACAATAGATACAATTATGAAATGATGAATGGAATTATAGATAAAAGGATGGATTGATAGATGGAATAACAAAAGGATGGAAGGATGAATGGACTGATGATATATCAAAAGATAAGGCTAAATTGATGGAAGGAACAATTAAAAAATGATGGAAGGATAGAATGAATAGTAGAAAAAAATGATAGAAGGATGGATGAATCGATAGATAAAAGGATGGATGGAAAAAGAGTGAATGAAAAGGGATGAATAGATGCAAGCATGGATAAAATGAAGGGTGGATGGATAAAATGATGAACATAGATAGATGGAAAAGAAAGATAGATGGATAAAATGATGAATGGATTAAAGGACAGATAGATGGAAGGTAACGGATGGATAAAATGATGAATGGATTAAAGGAAAGATAGATGGAAGGTAACGGATGGATAAAATGATGAATGGATTAAAGGACAGATAGATGGAAGGTAACGGATGGATAAAATGATGAATGGATTAAAGGAAAGATAGATGGAAGGTAACGGATGGATAAAATGATGAATGGATTAAAGGAAAGATAGATGGAAGATAACGGATGAATAAAATGATGAATGGATAAAAGGAAAGACAGATGGAAGGTAACGGATGGATAAAATGATGAATGGATTAAAGGACAGATAGATGGAAGATAACGGATGGATAAAATGATGAATGTATTAAAGGACAGATAGATGGAAGGTAACGGATGGATAAAATGATGAATGGATTAAAGGAAAGATAGATGGAAGGTAACGGATGGATAAAATGATGAATGGATTAAAGGACAGATAGATGGAAGATAACGGATGGATAAAATGATGAATGGATTAAAGGACAGATAGATGGAAGGTAACGGATGGATAAAATGATGAATGGATTAAAGGACAGATAGATGGAAGGTAACGGATGGATAAAATGATGAATGTATTAAAGGACAGATAGATGGAAGATAACGGATGGATAAAATGATGAATGGATTAAAGGACAGACAGATGGAAGGTAACGGATGGATAAAATGATGAATGGATAAAAGGAAAGACAGATGGAAGGTAACGGATGGATAAAATGATGAATGGATTAAAGGACAGATAGATGGAAGGTAACGGATGGATAAAATGATGAATGGATAAAAGGACAGATAGATGGAAGGTAACGGATGGATAAAATGATGAATGGATTAAAGGACAGATAGATGGAAGGTAACGGATGGATAAAATGATGAATGGATAAAAGGAAAGACAGATGGAAGGTAACGGATGGATAAAATGATGAATGGATTAAAGGACAGATAGATGGAAGGTAACGGATGGATAAAATGATGAATGGATAAAAGGACAGATAGATGGAAGGTAACGGATGGATAAAATGATGAATGGATTAAAGGACAGATAGATGGAAGGTAACGGATGGATAAAATGATGAATGGATTAAAGGACAGATAGATGGAAGGTAACGGATGGATAAAATGATGAATGGATAAAAGGAAAGACAGATGGAAGGTAACGGATGGATAAAATGATGAATGGATTAAAGGACAGATAGATGGAAGGTAACGGATGGATAAAATGATGAATGGATTAAAGGACAGACAGATGGAAGGTAACAGATGGATAAAATGATGAATGGATAAAAGGAAAGATAGATGGAAGATAACGGATGGATAAAATGATGAATGGATTAAAGGAAAGATAGATGGAAGATAACGGATGGATAAAATGATGAATGGATTAAAGGAAAGACGGATGGAAGGTAACGGATGAATATAATGATGAATGGATTAAAGGACAGATAGATGGAAGGTAACGGATGGATAAAATGATGAATGGATTAAAGGAAAGATAGATGGAAGATAACGGATGGATAAAATGATGAATGGATTAAAGGAAAGATAGATGGAAGGTAACGGATGAATAAAATGATGAATGGATTAAAGGAAAGATAGATGGAAGGTAACGGATGGATAAAATGATGAATGGATTAAAGGAAAGATAGATGGAAGATAACGGATGGATAAAATGATGAATGGATTAAAGGAAAGATAGATGGAAGGTAACGGATGGATAAAATGATGAATGGATTAAAGGACAGATAGATGGAAGGTAACGGATGGATAAAATGATGAATGGATTAAAGGACAGATAGATGGAAGGTAACGGATGGATAAAATGATGAATGGATTAAAGGAAAGATAGATGGAAGATAACGGATGGATAAAATGATGAATGGATTAAAGGAAAGATAGATGGAAGATAACGGATGAATAAAATGATGAATGGATAAAAGGAAAGATAGATGGAAGGTAACGGATGGATAAAATGATGAATGGATTAAAGGACAGATAGATGGAAGGTAACGGATGGATAAAATGATGAATGGATAAAAGGAAAGATAGATGGAAGGTAACGGATGGATAAAATGATGAATGGATTAAAGGACAGATAGATGGAAGATAACGGATGAATAAAATGATGAATGGATAAAAGGAAAGATAGATGGAAGGTAACGGATGGATAAAATGATGAATGGATTAAAGGACAGATAGATGGAAGGTAACGGATGGATAAAATGATGAATGGATTAAAGGAAAGATAGATGGAAGATAACGGATGGATAAAATGATGAATGGATTAAAGGAAAGATAGATGGAAGATAACGGATGAATAAAATGATGAATGGATAAAAGGAAAGATAGATGGAAGATAACGGATGGATAAAATGATGAATGGATTAAAGGACAGATAGATGGAAGATAACGGATGGATAAAATGATGAATGGATTAAAGGAAAGATAGATGGAAGGTAACGGATGGATAAAATGATGAATGGATTAAAGGAAAGATAGATGGAAGGTAACGGATGAATAAAATGATGAATGGATTAAAGGACAGATAGATGGAAGGTAACGGATGGATAAAATGATGAATGGATTAAAGGACAGATAGATGGAAGGTAACGGATGGATAAAATGATGAATGGATTAAAGGAAAGATAGATGGAAGATAACGGATGAATAAAATGATGAATGGATAAAAGGAAAGATAGATGGAAGATAACGGATGGATAAAATGATGAATGGATTAAAGGACAGATAGATGGAAGGTAACGGATGGATAAAATGATGAATGGATTAAAGGAAAGATAGATGGAAGGTAACGGATGGATAAAATGATGAATGGATTAAAGGAAAGATAGATGGAAGGTAACGGATGAATAAAATGATGAATGGATTAAAGGACAGATAGATGGAAGGTAACGGATGGATAAAATGATGAATGGATTAAAGGACAGATAGATGGAAGATAACGGATGGATAAAATGATGAATGGATTAAAGGACAGATAGATGGAAGGTAACGGATGGATAAAATGATGAATGGATTAAAGGACAGATAGATGGAAGGTAACGGATGGATAAAATGATGAATGGATTAAAGGACAGATAGATGGAAGGTAACATGGATAAAACGAGTTGCAAAAAAGGATGGATGGATAAAGGAAAGATGAAAGGAGGGATGAATAGATAAAAGGAAGGATGGATGGAAATAAATTTGGATAAATGGAAAGAAAGATGGTTGGAGAAAAGGAAAGTTGGATGGAAAATAAATAAAAGGCTGGATTGATGGATGGAACAATAGCTAATATGATGGATGGATGGCTGATTATTAGATCAATGAGTCCTGGTTCTTTTATAAGTTCCTCATTTAGCGATGACTCATTTGTTTTGAATCCCTGCACCTACAGGACCTGATGGATGTGTGGACAGAATAAATTCATACAATAAGTAAATAAAGCAGTTTTATCAGACACTGTGAGGTGTGTGTGTTAAATGTAAAGCCGCACACACTCATTACACACACCGACACTTCCTCACTGACAGATGGAGAGGCACAGACTGAAAGAGATAAACATCTGGCACCTGTGTCACATCTATGCGTCTCTACAGGTCTGAGTCCATGTAAACCGATAGGGCTAATCCCTGCTTATAATTCATCTCCGCTCAGTCCATAAATATAGTGTCAGAGCAGCAGTAAATAATGCATTATCTGCTCCGGCATCTCAGGAACACAATGTGTTTGTCCATCTGCTGATCATCGACAGAGGAAGAGGATTACAGCACAACCGCAGTGACCCGCACACTTCCTAAATAACTCCATTTTAGCATCACAGGATACAGATTGGTTACTAAAAAAAAAAAAAAAAAGAGAGAGAGAGAGAGAGAAAGAAAGAAAGAAGTTCCCTATTCTGTCTCTCTCAGACACCCTGGTGGAGATATCAACTGCTGATCTACTGGGATTTTCACGCACAACCATCTCTAGAGTCTACAGAGAATGATACGACAAAGAGGAAATATCCCGTGAGCGGCAGTTCTGTGGGCACAAATGCCTTGTTGATGCCAGACGTCAGAGGAGAATGGCCAGATTGGTTCCAGCTGATAGAAAGGCAAAAGTAACTCAAATAAGCACTCGTTACAACCGAAGTCTGCAGAAGAGCATCTCTGAACACACAACACTTCCAGCTTTGAGCGGATGGGCTACAGCAGGAGAAGACCACACCGGGTGCCGCTCCTGTCAGCTAAGAACAGGAAACTGAGGCTACAATTCACACAGGCTCACCAAAACTGGACAAGAGAAGATTGGAGAAACGTTGCCTGATCTGATGAGTCTCCATTTCTGCTGCCACATTCGGATGGTCGGGTCAGAATTTGGCCTCATCAACATGAAAGCACGGATCCATCCTGCCTTGTATCAACGTTTCAGGCTGGTGGTGGTGGTGTAATGGTGTGGGGGAGATTTTCTTGGCACACTTTGGGCCCATTAGTACCAATTGAGCATCGTGTCAACACCAGCCTACCTGAGTATTGTTGCTGACCATGTCCATCACTTTATGACCACAGTATACCCATTTTCTGATGGCTACTTCCAGCAGGATAACGCACCATGTCATAAAGCGCCAATCATCTCAGACCAGATTCTTAAACATGACAATGAGTTCACTGTACTCAAATGGCCTTTACAGTCACCAGATCTCATTCTAATAGAGCACCTTTGGAATGTGTTGGAACGGGAGATTTACATCATGGATGTGCAGCCGACAAATCTGCAGCAACTGCATGATCCTATCATGTCAATATGGAGCAAAATCTCTGAGGAATATTTCTAGCATCTTGTTGAATCTGTGGCATGAACAGTTCTAAAGGCAAAAAGGGGGTCCAACCTGGTACTAGTAAGGCGTACCTAATAAATATATACATTTATTATACACACACACGCACACACACATTATATACATTTTTACAACTAAAATTCCATGACTTTTCCATGATTTTTCCAAGACTTTTAGGTAAATTTTCATGACCTAATGTTTCATGCAATGTGTAGATGTGAGTGGTAAAAGCAAAACAATGCATGTTCAAATTTATTACAGCATATCGTAAAACACGCAACAATCTATTTAGTTTTTAATTTATATTTATATCTATGTAAAATAGATTTAGATAATGCTTACACCGCACTAATAATGTGAGAGTATGTGATTGGCCAAGGACAGAAAAGAAGTAAATAACCCATATTCAAGTATACAGATATCTGTTTTCCATGACCTTTCCAAAACTTTGTGGGTTTTTCTGTTTTTCCAAAAGTTTTCCAGCCCTGGAAAATGCCATGTAAAAATGCCCCTCTTCAGTTCGTGATCCTTTTCCGATACTTTTCGGATTTTCCAGCACATTCCCCTTTGGAAAGTCTCTGCACGGTACTGGTATACACTGAATAGTGTCAGTTTTAGTAAGTATTGGTTTCCTCACATTTAAATCTACATTAAAAGACACATAAGAGTAATATTGATTTAGGTACATAGGTTGTATTTTTGTTCACACACACAAAACTCACACTTACACACAGACACACACACATAAATTGATCTCGGAGTAGAAGCGTGAAGAATCGCTGGAGAGTGAGTCTGGAATGAGTCTGAGCTCCAGCTGCTCGGAGGTCAAACAACTTTAATTTCAGGAGGAACAGGCGCAGCTCCACACCTCCAGCACACACTCATTTACTGCGCATTACCTCCAACACCCCCCGCACTGTCTGCTAATAGTATTGACATTGGCTGCAAACGGAGCAAAAATCATTTAACACACTTCTACTTTACAGGCCAGACCTTTCTGGAGAAAAAATAAAATAATAAAAAAGGCAGCGAATTGAAGCTGAAATGTATTAAAGCCTTCTGCAAAGTGATACGTCACGCGGTGTCCCAAATATTAAAGCTGTTAAATTGGCTGAGAAGCAGAGATTGCAGGTAAATGTGGAGCGTCTTGAGAGGGTGAAGGGGGATATGAACCACTGTCCCACTTAAAATGATGAAATTATTGCAGAAAATCTATATTATAGATGAACAAACGCACAATATCACATTATTAGTTTTTAAAGGTATGTCATAAGTTTAAGGGCGATGTCTATTTTATAGACATTTATTTATTATATTAAAACATAGTTTTATAAAAAAAAATGAATATTTTATAATCTGTAATATGTTTAAAATGTAAAAAATAAATTAATATAAATAAAAAAAATTTAAAAAGTGAATTTTTCAAGATATTTTTTGAGCTTTTGAACTTTCTAGCACCTCTTAAGCATTTATTAATCTAAGTTAACATTCATTTGAATATTAAATATAATATATAAAATAATGTGTATAATAATTACATTATAAACATTTATATATTATATTAAAAATATATATTTATAAGATAGTATTTTATAATCTGTAATATATAAGACTATAGTAGATTACAGACTATATATAATCAATAAACATATATAAAAAATAAACAAACTTAATTCACTTAGTTGCAGGTAAACATTACCATTTTCATTTGCCTTGCTTTACTCAAATAAAACATTAATTCATTACATATCTTTCATATTCATTATATATCTTTCATATTTGTACACTTGCATACAGTACGTAAGTATTTCATAAAAATTTATTTACACACCCCCTCAATGCTATATAGGGCTCGAAATTGTGACAGTTTTGGTCGCATATGTGCCCAAATTTTTTTATATGCGACCTCAAAATATATTTGGGAGCATTTGTACAGGTGCATAAAATTGCTGCCGTGTGACCAGCTTTCATTGCAAAATGTTCACCCAGCATGCGTGTATTTAGGAGAAATTCACCCAGAATGCATCTTTGCACCAGACAATGCTAACAAATCCCGAAATGCCTGCCCCGCCTTCAAGCTCTTCTTATTGGCCCACTGCTCTAGAACCGAACGCGAATGGATTGGTTAATATCAGCTGTCAATCACTCGTCTTCAGGTGACGGGGATCTTTAGCCACGAAAATGTAAAGGTCTGGGTAGATTTAGGACAGATTTAGTATTAGAAACCACCTAAAGTTACAGATAATGGCACTTTTTATTAGTGATCATGTGCTGAATGTCAATCCAGCATTTACACTTTTTGAAGAGTGGATAAAAGACTTCCAGTGGGTTAAAGTCTGCTATAAAAATGAGTAAAGCCATGCACCGTAAAGCCGGTGGGACGAAGTTGTCAGCTAACAGTGTTTGCCACATCTACATATTTTAAGCATGAGATGTTCTAAAGTTATTTAATCCTTCATTTAATTATCAAGATGCTGTCACGTTCACCATCGCTAAAGAGCATTCACCGAGATGAAACTAATATTGCAGCTCATGAAAAGACCGGTATTGCTATTAGGATGACGTATGCAAATAATACATTATATGTCAATATCATCTGTGCAATATCAGACAGCACCCGTGAGAACAGCACAGTTATTATTGTTAATTCAGTTCATCTCATTCATGTTTGATATTATGTACTTGTTTGTTTGTTAGTTTTGATTAGTGTTGATTTCAAATGCAGTAAATCTGTTAATATAAAATGTGTAGTAACGGTGCTCATATTTTTTGGCTGGTGCGCCTACATTTTTGAAGTTAGGAGCACCGGTGCTAACAAGTAAAAAAGGTTAATTTCGAGCCCTGATATAGTGTAAAAGCTCAATATAGCAGCCGCTCCAGCAACAACAGGAATTTGGGATGAGTTTATAACATTATTTAGCCTATTTTCTTGCAGGAGGAGTGTTACATTTGGTTGAAAACAGTAATTTCTTGGTATGTAATTCTATTTTTTGATGACAGTTATATTATGCACTCTTATAAAATCTAAAATGGGAGAAAACATGCTTAAGGTCTTAAGAATCTTGTAAATCAATTGAAAGTGTGGGAATGTAATCATGTAATAGATCTCGAAAGTACTGAGGAAATATTTGAACTATTCCGTGATGAATGTGTGTGTGAGTGTGTGTGTGTGTGCAGGGCCACCTCAGAGAGCAGTGTTTAGAGGAGCACATCAGGCAAGAATCTCAGGCATTTCTGGACTAAAACACGTCCCTTTTCTTATCTCTACATTTAGCTAAAGAATGTCGCATTCATGATCAAATACTGCATCAAGAAAACTTTCAAACAGATATTTCTTTTCTCACAGGGCAGCACGGTGGCTCAGTGGTTAGCAATGTCGCCTCACAGCAAGTAGGTCGCTGGTTCGAGTCCCGGCTGGGTCAGTTGTCATTTCTGTGTGGAGTTTGCATGTTCTCCCCGTGAGTTTCCTCCGTTTGCTCCGGTTTCCCCCACAATCCAAACACATGCACTATAGGGGTTATTGAATAAACAAAATTGGCCGTAGTGTATGAGTGTGTGTGAATTGGAGAGTGTATGGGTGTTTCCCAGTACTGCGTTGCAGCTGGAATATTTGTAATGTAATGTAATGTAATGTAATGTAATGTAATGTGTATTTATATAGCGCATTTATTGTTTATGGTCATACACCCAAAGCGCTTCACAATCATGAGGGGAGTCTCTCCACACCACCACCAGTGTGCAGCTCCACTTGGATGATGCGACGGCAGCCACAGGACAACGGCGCCAGTGGGCTCACCACACACCAGCTATAGGGGGAGTGGAGAGACAGTGATGGAGCCAATTCAGTGGATGGAGATGATTAGGAGGCCATGATGAGTAAGGGCCGAGAGGGTATTTGGCCAGAACACCGGGGTTACACCCCTACTCTTTACGAGAAGTGCCATGGGATTTTTAATGACCACAGAGAGTCAGGACCTCGGTTTAACGTCTCATCTGAAAGACGTTATATTTTAATATTTTAAGTCTGTATAACTGACATAAGTTGACCAGAAAAGTTAATTTGATTCAACTAAAAAAAATAGGCAGCAAGAACACAGTGCAAGTAAATAAACCTTGATTTAAGAATCTTTAGATGTTGGTACTGCAAAATAATACAAACATAATGAAGACGAACAGCCCTTTTCCTCATTTCTTTTACATTAAGAGACTTTAAATTTTGTGCTCCTTTCAGTTTGTTTATTAAATTGTCTTTCCTCTTAAATGCATCTTCATAAAACATGCAGAAACCCTGATAAACATCACACCATTTTGATTCTCATGGCCAAAACGTGTTGAGCCCCTCACATGAAACTAATCTTGATTTTCATTACAAGCTGTTCACACTTTGGGAATAAATACAACATTATACATAATAATTCTATATAGCCAAAGCACATCAAATGATCAGTAATTAAAAGAGGAAAAAAGAGAAATAGAATATATGTATATATAGATATATTTATATATTTAGGTTCGGGGGTGAGGTGTCTGAACAACACTGTTGAGAAACAGGTACTGTTTACTGTGGAGTTAGTAACTATTATAAAGCGTGTTTTGGGCGGCTGATTGGATCCTATACCAATGTTGGCGACCCGGTGGTTTCACAGACCGTACCAAAATGCTGAGGACCGGGAAATGCTGAAATTAGGGGAATTTTTCCAGGATAAATAACAAAATGGGTGGGTGGTTGGAGATGGGTCTGAAATACAGGAGAATCCCGAACAAAACAGGAGTGTTGGCAGGTATGCTCACAAATACACTATACACTCTGACTACTTGAATATTGTTGATAAGCCGTGTTGGGCATTTCACTCTGTCTCGCGATGAACGCTGTCGATTAATCGCAACAGGCGGTCATCAGTCCAATCAGTGCAGATTAGCTTCACGTTAAGGAGGGGTTTAGGAACAAATGAATCACTGAACGAATCATATGGGAGTCGCTGGGATAATTAGGTATGAATAAATGCAAATTATAAGACAATGAACGTGTTTTTTGAACTTGCATGCAGATCAGCCTGTTGTTGGAGACCCTTAAAACCAAAATATGACCCTTTTTAATGTATAATAGGGGCTCTTTATGCTACGGTCACACTGGACTTTTCTCCCCATAGACTTCTATTCATATGCATGCGAACGCAAGGAAACGCAAGATCTTGCATCAAGTTTCGCAGATCGCTTCATTGGAAAGTTCATGCTTGGTGCGAAATCGCTGACTGCGTGAGACCAATCGAGGATCAAAACATGACCTCTCTGGACAGGAATTTAAAACATGGACAAATCTCTTGCTTTTTTTAATGTCTAATCATCTTGTTTAATCTTGTTTAAAGCTCAAACTCTAGTGTGACCGCTAGGCATGAGACGATAACCGTTTTCAAGGTATACCGTGGTTTGGAAAAGTCAAGGTTTTCATACCGCCAAAATTTTCTCTAATGCCGTTCCTAAGGTATGAGTAAGATTTTTTTATTTACATTTTTTTTAACAAAAGCATCTCCAGCAGAAAAGATATCCAAAGATGCCATTTTACATTGGAAATAAATCTGTGTTTTTGAAACTAATAAAGACAGCAGACGTCAATGATTCATTTTCATTATTTAGCCTGGCACGTTTACACAGACATTTAAAAAGAATATATTTTAGAGCAGTAATCACAATACTGTGATACCGTGAAACGGTGATATTTTTATCCAAGCATTACCTGTAGGTTTCAAACAAGCCTGAATGACTCAATTGGTTTGATCAGGTGTGTTTAATTAGGGTTGAAACTAAACTGTGCAGAGCTGCGACCCCCCCCATCAACTGAGTTTGACACCTGTGATGTAGAGCTTGAGGAGTTTTCTAGCCCCTCTTGCAAAAAGTACATTTGAATATTCATAGATAACAACAATACCCTAACTAGTATTCAAAGTTGGTCATTTTTCTCTTTCAAGAATAAGGTCCGAGATTTAGATTAAAAGTTCCTTATAAATGTTTTCTCTATTTAAAAACAATACAGTAGCGTACTCAAGTGTGTGGTATGCTATAAATGTTGTAAATCTATTACGCTGCAGACCAAATCACCCCAAAAGAGGACAATAAAGCTTACAGTAAGAGTAACACATAGTGATATCGATGCAGGCCTATTTCCACAGCAAGCTTTATGATTTTGAGCGTCTCCTCCAGTGTGAATCTGCGGTGGTTTGCCAGCGTGCTTGATTAACAGCACAGAAATGCAATTACACTAATGTTTGTTGTCCATGTAGTCGGTGTGCGCTCAAACGCTGGGCATAGTTCACTGTATCTGGCAGCAACAGTAGCGACGGTCTACCCGTTTCCGATAAATCTGCATGGCTGCCACCCAACATCCATAAAAACCCTTCACTTCCTTTAATTGCGAGTGCCGGGAACAAGCCGGCGCAATTCTTCTTTTGTCGAAACTTTCTTTGTCCTTTTCTTGTACCTTCTCACTGGAAGCCATTGATACTCTTCCAAAAAGTGGTGAGCGCTAAAGGTGTGGGAGCTGAATAAATCAGTTTTTCTCATGTGGAAACAAGCCTACACCCTTCTCTTAAGTTGGCGACAGCCTTTGAACTAATCCTCGCAGACCGAGGACTGATTATTTATTCATCTGTTCGTTTGAACGCTACTCTCATTATTGTACCCACATCGCCCTGTGAACACAAGCAGAAAGCTGTCGTTCTCTGGCTTTCTCTTCTGCTTTCAAAGCCTTGTCAAGAGGGGAAAATCCTGCTATGACACATTTTGGAATACAAAAAAAAAAAAGAAACGCTCCAAATTATGAGGGCAAATGAATAATGCACGCTCCCATCCTGAGTATTATCGAGTTCAACGGCCTGTATGTGTGCCAGTGGCTTATTACTGGCTTAAGATGACTGGGAAGGCATATTGTGCGGGATTTGTTACTGGAACACTCTCAATGACTCTGATTGAGAACACAGAGTCTGCAGGCTGCCCCTTAAAAATGTTTTTATAAGAGAGATAAGAGAAAGGCACGGCATCGGCTGATGAATAAGACCTTGCTTTGGAGAGCGCTGGAGATAGCATCGCTGCTTCTTGGAAGATGCTTGTGCTTCTGGGAAGAGGGAGGGCCGCGTGGAGCAGAGGTCTTTTATAATAGAATAGTTCTGTGAGACGCTCTTTGCTCGCACCGCGGTAAAAGGTTTAAATTGGTCAGTCCTTTATGATCAGCGCCACTGAAATTGGATTGGGAGAGACTTCCGGAGCAAACAAACAAACAGCTGGAAGTGAGCCGTGAGCTAGATCACCTAACAGGTACATATAAGGTCAAAGACAATCACTGGTGAAAATCCCTGCTGAATTCATAACACACACACATACATGCACACGATACACATACACACATTATACATACACACACACACGATACACATACGTACACACATGCACACGTACACACATGCACACACACGTACAAACACACACGCATGCAAAAAAAAAAAGCACGCGCACACACAAACACACACACACACACACACACACACACACACACGCACACACACACACACGCACACACATGCACGTGCGCACAGTCATGTGCACACACACACACACACACACACACACACACACACACACACACACATACATGCACACACACACTTGCTTGCACATGCACGCACACGTGCACACACATGCAGGCATACACATGCATGCATGCACATTCGCACACACATGCATGCAAACACACATATGCACACACACGCATAAGCACACACACATATGCACACACATGCACACTTGCGCACAGTCATGTGCACACACACACTTGCTTGCACATGCACGCACACGTGCACACACATGCAGGCATACACATGCATGCATGCACACTCGCACACACATGCACGCACACACAGATATGCACACACACGCATAAGCACACACATACACACGCACACACACACACATATGCACACACATGCATAAACACACATATACATAAGCACACACGTGCACACGTACACATACACACGCACGAACACAAATCTGCTCATAATCTTGTTCTGGTGAATATGAAGTAAGGTGACCAACAATCTACACAGAATGTGTAATTTTATTCCACGCTAACGAAACATATCATGAGTTATTTAAATAGCTAGTCACTCCAAAAAGTTTGACTATTGACTATGTATATACTTTTGTATAATATAAAATCATCAGTGTGTGCGTCTACTGTAATTACACACACACTGTTAAGTGTGTTAGCACTAATGTTTAAAAATACTTAGGGATGGGCGATATGGCCTAAAATCCATATTGCGATATACATTGCAGCCTCTTGCGATAACGATATATATTGCGATATATAAATTATAATAGAACCATTTCAGAACAGGTTACATAGACCCTTAGGAAAGCCAAACTGCTATTTTTTTAAGAAATAAAGAAACGTTGCATGTCATTTTGAGAACATTTATTGTGCAAAAGCAAAACTGTAATTAAACAACACAATGCTGCAGATAAATAAACTAAATGTAGTGCCTTTTAGAAAGAAAGACTTTTCTTTTAAGTCCTTGGTTCCTAAATGCCAAGTTGCAGAGAACAAAAAAAATGGTGTCTTTTTAGTTAAGGAACTTACACTGTACTGAAATTACTTCCAGTATTAAATTAGTCAAATAAAATTGTGCATTGCAGATACTTTAAATAAAAACATATTTCTAATCTGCAGCCTAAGGTAACACATTTGATTTGAAACATTTTGATGAAATGAAATTAAATGAAATTAATGAAATTAAAACTGGTGTCTTTCTCTCTCTCCCTCAGAGAGTTTGCGAATAAAGTAATGCAAAAATGAATACAATTAATATCGAAAGCGAAAGCAGATTCTCGGACATGTCCGGGGAAAAGAGAATGTATTGTCACCCCAAATAATGAGCTGGATCAGTCTATTTAGTCTTCGCGCTCTTCTTAAAGCTGCTCCCAAATCAGGACAACAGATCTGTATCCAGCGCGATACAGCGCGTCTCTGTGGGTCTGCGTGCAGAGCATGCGAGTCTGTGGCAGAGTGTTCTCAGTTTCTCGCGAACACAGAACCGGGCCGCCCCAATAATATATCGGCCGCCCAGGTAAAATCTGTGTGGGAGGCACTGATGTTCACTAGACAAGCCACAATATGCCATGCATGAGGCTCGCAAGTTGTGCAACACGCCGCCATTCGGTGCCATGTGTTGCTTAGTGCTGTTGTTGCTGTTGCTCTTAATTTCGCGGGTAGATTGCGTCATCAAACATGCATTATCGCGATAGTGCAATAGACTTAGAATCTCTATCGTAGGCCAATTTTGTATCGTTTATATCGCCCATTACTAAAAATACTTTAAAGAAATATAAAAGATGTGTATAAGCATTCTTATATAAAATTATATGATTTTATAAGCACTTACTTGACAATCTGAGAATTGTTTTGTTTTCAATGCAAGCAGAAAGACTTAATATCACACACCATGTACACAAACAGCAGTATGTACACCGGTAAAGACTACTCCAGTACATGGTTCATTAAGTCTGCAGCTTTCTCCACTACATTATCTCTCTGAGACACTGCTATAATAGGGTATCTAATACCTGTTTTGATTTATGATTCATTGTAGGTTTCATCTAACAGCATACACCAGGTTAAACAGTTACACACGAGAAAGAGAGAGAAAGAGATAAATACATGCGAGTCTATATGTCATACTAACAAGAAACTATGCCTCTAGCCACAATTTGAAAGCTGTAGTCACACAAGTTTACGATGCAGTCACTGAAATATGTTGATAATGACAGAGTCTGCAGATGTAGTTAGTCAATGATGCTTTTGGGAAACGCTCCCTTGGACTGTTGCACATTAAATATTCGCACTAAACTTGAAACACAAAACCACCCAAGTGGACTTACTGTGTTGCCGCCAAAAACTCAGATGGTCCTTTCCAGATTTGGAAATATGAGGGAGATGGATCATGCCAAATGTCCTTATTGGTCTTGAGGTGTTGCGTAATCAGCTTCGGTGGAAATCATCTTCTGCTTTTCGTGGAGATCAGACAAGCTGATTGAACTGATATATGTTCCTGTTGACCAAAAAAATAATAAAATAAAATTCAGTTCCAGCTTAATGCAAATACCCAGACATATGTGCAAATCTGATACGCACTTAAATATGCTGAAGCAAAATCTCAAGTTTGACAGTTTATTTAATGGAAAATTTAATGGATGTTGGCACAGTGTGAGCAAGTATTGTCACTTGATAAGGAAAATAAAATAAAACAAAATAAAAATAAAATAAAAATTTAATCAAATATCAAAAAATTAATAAAGCAAATAAATTTAAAAAATATAAATCAATAAAAAAAATATAAAATAAAATACCTAATAAAATAATGAATAAAATAAAGCAAATAAAAAATAAACATATCAAATGAAAAAATAAATCATTGAAATAAAATAAAATACATTAACAAAAAATTAAGCAAATAAATAATTCAAATAAAAAATAAATCGATATAATAAAATAAAAAATTAAATACAATTCAATACATAAAAAATAACTAAAATACAAAACCTCATAAAATAAAAAACGAATGAAATTAAAGCAAATAAAAATAAACAAATCAAATGAAAATAAATAAATAAATAAAAATGAAATAAAATAAAATAAATTATCCAAGTAATCAGATGACAAAAACATGCAATCCTGTCAAATCAGCCAATGGTGTGCATTTGGGGGTGGGGCTATCAATCTGTTCAACCAATAACAGTGGCACACAAAGCTTGGTCTGTAACTTCTCTGAAAACAGTACATAAAACAATGCACATAAAACCATTTAAGCTCACCAAAGCTGCATTGTGCAGGTTTGTAACAGTATTACAGTAAAATATCACTACAACCAAAATAACGGTTTACTGTTATATACTTTTATTTTCCTTCAATATCACATGATCCTTAAAGGAGACCCATTATGTCAAAATCACTTTTATAAGGGTTTTAAACACAGTTGTGTGGACACAGTCTGTGAATGTAACCAGCTTCTAGTGGTAAGCATTTATTAATTTAATTGTTTATAATCAGACTTGATGAAAACAGTCTGCAGAAACTCTTTGATTGACATTCTTTCTTTGTACATGCCATCAGAAGGGAAAGTCCCGCCCACTAGTGCCCATCTCTCCCTCATTAGCATAGGACGTTAATCTTGCTTTTAAATCTGCCACTATGCTGAGACACAGGCATCCGTAGCTCCGCCCCCTTTTGAAACAAAAACAATCTCATTTGAATTTAAAGCGACAGTCATCAAAACATATACAAATAGTAACAAAGCCCTTAAAACATTATTTGTGCGCTTTTTTTTGAGCTGAAACTTCACATACACACTCTAGAGACATCAGAAACATATTCTACATCTTATAAAAAGGGGTATAATAGGTTTCCTTTAAGAAATAATTCTAATATGGTGATTTGATGCTCAGGAAACATGCTGAAAACAGTTGAGCTGCTTCATGCATTCATGTACTGTGGTGATCACAATACATGTACAGTTTATTGAAGAATGTAAAAGTCAAAACAACAACACTTGCACTATCTTTAGCACACACAGACATGCACATTCAGTATGCAGCTCAACACATCACATGAAAGCTGAAAAACAGACTGCGTTCAGACACGTTCGTCAGCAATAACCGTAAATTACTGCACTCTACATTGGACCAAATCAGCACACTCCCATACTGGCCTGGGGACAGCCGTCACTTCTATTGTGTTGGTTTCTCGTGTTCATAAAGAGCATATCTTGGAATGAAATTGCAATTATATTACATTCCCATGTTTTGGCAGAAGCGCGGAGTCTTGCTCCGTGGCGTGCTGTGTCATAAATCAAACGACTCTTAATTATGGGAGCTGAATGGGTTGACAGAGGCCTGACGTGGCCTGATCTGTCTTTTCAATACTGCCTGGCTCTTTTATAGCCACTAATAATGGGAAAACTCACTCTGGTGGCCTAACAAGGGCTGGCCACGGCATTGACAGTTCTGACCGCAATCAGAACGCTTTTAATGCATTTAACACACCTCCTAGATAGGGCTGCACGATATACAGATGAAGTCAAAACTATTTGCCATCCTGAGATTCTTTTTTTTTCTTAGATGTTGAACAGATTCAGGAATTTTGCACAGTATTTCCTATAATATTTTTTCTTCTGGAGAAAGTGTTATTGGTTTTATTTCGGCTAGAATAAAAGCAGCTCTTAATTTTTTAAACACCATTTTAAGGTCAATATTATTAGCCCCCTTAAGCAATATTTGTTTTAGATTGTCTACAGATAAATCCATTGTTATGATGATTTGCCTAATTACCCTAACTTTACCCTAATTAACCTAGTTAAGCCTTTAAATGTCACTTTAAGCTGAATACTAGTGTCTTGAAGAATATCTAGTCTAATATAAAATATTATGTACTGTCATCTGTCACAGTACCACTTTCTAATATATGGGAAACAAGGTCTATCAAAAAGTGTATATATTTATTTACAAAACACTTACAGGAACATCAGGACCAGGATGGTGACAATTTAATACCAAACAAGGAACTGACATAATTCAGGGGTATAAATACACAAGACGTGAATTAACTGATTACAAACAGGGGTGAGACGCAGGTGGAACGAATAAACACTAACAAACGGCGGGAAAACTGAATAAAGGAATCACATGACATAATTCTGACATTATCACGGCAAAGACAAAATAAATCAGTTATTAGAAATGAGTTATTAAAACTATTATGTTTAGAAATGTGTTAAAAAAAATCTTTCTGTTAAACAGAAATTGAGGGGGAAAATATACAGGAGGGCTAATAATTCTGACTTCATCTGTATACAATGAAGTGCTATTTTACATATACATACATATTATTCAATTTCTGTACTCCCAAAAAACCATGAAGCAGTCTTTATTTTACTTTTATATTTGCCCTATTGCATTTATTTATGCTTTTAAATTGTTTATTATATTCTATGCATGATTCACACCCAGAATAATGCCAGACTAGTCTAAATTAATGAATTCTTTCCAAATAGAGTTATTCAAACTATCTGATGAAATTATATTCATATTGCAATATACAGTTTTATATATACAGAATTATCAGCCCTCCTGTATATTTTTCCCCAATTTATGTTTAATGTAAAGAAGTTTTTTGCAACACATTTCTAATCATAATAGTTTTAATAACTCGTTTCTAATACCTGATTTCTTTTCTCTTTGTCATGATGACAGCACATAATATTAGACTGGATATTCTTCAAGACACTAGTATTCAGCTTAAAGTGACATTTAAAGGCTTAACTAGGTTAATTAGGGTAAAGTTAGGCTAATAAGTCATTGTATAACAGTGGTTTGTTGTGGAGACAATCCAGAACAAACCAATACAGGGGGCTAATAATATTGACCTTAAAATGGATTTTAATAATTAAAAACGAAATAAAACAAATAAGACTCTTTTTAGAAAAAAAAAATATTAATAGAAATACTGTGAAAAATTCCTGAATCTGTTAAACATCATTTGAGAAATATTGGAAGAAAAAACTAAATTCACAGGAGGGCGAATAATTTTGACTTCAGCTGTAGACTCTTAAAAAAATGATGGTTGGGTCAAATATGGGCAAACCCAATCGTTGAGGTTAAAAATGTCATTTAAATTTAAGTGACTTTAAATGGAATTTGCAATTGTGTTGGGAATGCAAAAAATTCCAAATCATCGATTATTAAAAATTAGATAAAGACAATCAGAGTCAGAAATTAATGGGGAATGAGGACAAAAATTGAACTGAAATGAACAGAAATGCCCCACAAATTTGAAATGAAATGGCACAAAATGATGCTGAACAATTACACTTCAACTAATCAAAATATCTTGGGTTGTTTTAAATCAAATGTTGGGTCAAATGAACAAGATGGATTAAAAAGTGTCATTTAATTTTAATTGAAAAAAGAAATTCACCCAACATTGGGTTTGTCCTTCTTTTATCTGACATTGGGATTAAACAGCAGTATTTTTTAGAGTGTACAGAATGTGAAAAAATGTCCAAATAATTGATTATTATAAATTAAATAAATGCACAATTAATGGAAAATTAATTTTGACTTCAACTGTACACTCTTAATCAAATGCTGGGATTTTTTAGCACAATGATTGGGTCAAATATGAGCAAACCCAACCATTGGGGTTAAAAGGGGTAATTTAAATTTAAGTTTATTTAATGTAATTTGCAATTGGGTTGGAATGCAAAAAATTCCAAATCATTGATTATTAAAAATTAGATAAAGACAATCAGAGTCAGAAATGAATGGGAAATGGGCACAAAGATGGAACTGAAATGAACATAAATGCCCCACAAATTTGAAATGAAATGGCACAAAACGATGCTGAACAATTACACTTAAGCTAATCAAAACATGCAGGCTTGTTTTAAATGAAATGTTGGGTCAAATATGAACAAACCCATCTATTGGGTTAAAAAGTGTCATTTAATTTTAAATGAAATAAAGTTCACCCAACCTTGAGTTTGTCCGTCTTTTATCTGACATTGGGTTTAAACAACACAGCATTTTCATAGTGTACAGAATCTGAAAAATAATCTATTATTATAACTTAAATAAATGCACAGTTAATGGGAAAATAACTTTGACTTCAACTGTATAAAAAATAAATAAATAAAACTTTAAAATAGCTTTCTTGCATTAAAACCGATCGCGCAGCCAGCAGAAATGAACCCTTTTCTTTGGTCATTAGGGGGTTTGGTGTGAAAAATGGCATACCTTGAGCTCTAGCTTATTCAAAGAGGAAGCATTTAGCGCTGCTAGATGCTTATTTAGGTTGCTCTGCGTATTGAAGATAAGCCGCAGCGCGATCATGCATGCTAGGCATGATAAACATCCCTTTGAAAAGCTCTCCGCGACAGTAGCTCAGCTAATCTCCGTGATTATTCTGGTATCCATTACATGCTGCGACTTGAAAAAAGCAGTTCAGGGTGTGCTCTTTGTTGTGGTGACAAAAGTTCAGCCCTCAATCGCTCAGAAATATTGTGGCGGAGCTGCTAAAGACAAGCTTCAAACAGAATTCATTTCCCGTGAGCTTCTGGCTGGTGTTAGCATCAAGCTAATAATCAGTTTCTGTAGGCCGTAATGACAGCCTGGAGGTACAGTGTGCGACATCGACACCCTCACATGTTTACTTGATCACAAAAACAGACATCTTTTGGAGCAAATATAGACGAAGACCACAGAATGAAGCCAAAGCCATCAAACCCTAAAAACACAGGCCAGCATTTCAGAAAGAGGACAGGAGCATCATTTAAGAGTGTGTATTTATAGAAATCAGTGGAGGTTTTCTAATATGTTCAACATGACCAACACCTGGATTGAACGCAGAAGGATTGCAGCAACATCGCCCAAACGTTTCCAAAGGTTGCAAGTTCTGTTTTTGTATTCAAGAGGTAACTTCCCAAAAAAAAGTAGGACATTAAATATCTTCACTTTTGTTATTTCCATTTTGTTTTAATCACAACAACATGGACATATTACACAGAATGCTTTTATAACCATAAAATAATCTATACAGAATGTTGCATGAAGTTTTCTTCTAATAAACCAACAGCAACCGATATGCACGCACACACACACACACACACACACACACACACACACACACACACACACACACACACACACACACACACATTAAATATATAAATATACAGTTGAAGTCAGAATTATTAGCCCCCCTGTTTATTTTTTTTCCCCAATTTCTGTTTAGCGAAGAGAAGATTTTTTTCAACACATTTCTAATCATAATAGTTTTAATAACTCATCTCTAATAACTGATTTATTTTCTCTCTGCCATGATGACAGTACATAATATTTTACCAGAGGTTTTTCAAGACACTTCTATACAGCTTAAAGTGACATTTAAAAGCTTAACTAGGTTAATTAGGTTAACTAGGCAGGTTAGCGTAATTAGGCAAGTCATTGTATAATGGCGGTTTGTTCTGTAGACTATCGAAAAAAAAGAAAAGAATTAACTTAAAGGGGCTAATAATATTGACCTTAAAATGGCTTTAAAAAAAATAAAAACTGCTTTTATTCTAGCCAAAATAAAACAATAAGACTTTCTCCAGGAGAAAGAATATTTTCAGACATACTGTGAAAATTTCCTTGCTTTGTTAAACATTGTTTTGTAAATATTTAAAATAAAATAAAAAATCAAATGGGTCTAATAATTCTGACTTCCACTGTAACTATCTGCAGCTCTAAAATTGTTCATCATTATTCCATGTTGTCAGATTTTATTTCTTTATGTATTTTTAATGTACATTTATTTAGTTTTAAACAAAAATGACAAAGTTTTGTAAATATCTGTATAACCTAACATTCTAATAGTTTTTTTGGGGGGGAACTATAAATTAACCTCTCAACAATTGCACAAACAAGTTATTTATTAAGCTAGTTCATTAATTATTTAGTTAGTAGTAATGTACCTATAATCTAATGCCGTACATAATATATAATACCTAAATATAAATTATCATCATAAAAAGTGTTTTTAAAAATGCTCCCTCCAAATTATTACTATACTACATACTATTGTTTTTAGGTTTTATTTTCTATATCTACAAACAAAACTTCTGATTAAAACAGGACCTGTAGGTGAATGTTAGAGGAATGTTCTGCAAACCTAAAAATTGGATTTAAATTTCTATAAAGCAAACTTTCCGACTAGCTAAAATCTAATGTTTAAAATGCAAAACTAACATTTGCAGATACTATATATTATTAGTTTAAGGTTTATTTTCTATTTAAACTTCCAATTAAAATAGGAACTGTCAGAGTATGTTAGAGGAAAGTTCTGCAAACCTAAAAATAATATTTTATTTCCATAAAACAAACTTTTACAACAAACTAAAATCTAATGTGAAAAATGTATAATTCAGGAACAAAAAACTAACAAGTTAATAGGATGAGTTCTGACCTAAACTAAAGTGTTATCCATTTTATTCCATAAAGCAAACTTTCCGACCAACTAAATCTAGGGCCCTATCATACACCCGGCGCAATAAGGCGCAAGACGTGTTTTGTACGATTTGTTTCCCGTTTTGCACCACGTTGTTTAAACCACTGCCTTCATGCCTTCTTCACCTCGGGGGGCTTTTTCAGTTTATTCATGACAACTTGCTTCTGTACAATTTTATTATTATTAGCAGTATTATTTATTATCTGCATAAAAACAGGACGTGTGTTTGGATATAACTCAGTTTTTTTGACAACACTTCATTATTAATGTTCATTTATTCCTTTGCTGGAAATTAGAACTGAATTTAGAAATAGTTTTGACAAATCTTTGCACTTAAACTAAATTAATATATGTAGGCTAATGGAAGTGTTAAGTGGAGTGAGTTTCCACCATTTCCTTACTCCATGAAAGTGAAGTAAAGAGTGAAAGTGAAGAGAAACTAAAGAGGCTGAATGGAGCAGGCTCGTCCTTTATCCTCGCGCTGCAGATGCTCTGTTTAACTGTTTTCGCTAGTGAAGCGTTCAGTTTTTCCTCTTCCAAAGTCCGCCATGTAAATAGCAAATGCACCATGGCACGACGCAACTGACTCCTAAAGGGAATGGGAGATGAGACTCTGATTGGTTTAATGCACGTTATGCTTAAAACAAACCCAGAACAAGCACAACCCTGTTAGACCATACGCCGCGGCGCAAACCGTATTTTTCCATCCTTAGAGACGCGCCCTTAATCCTTTTGCACCCTGCACTTTAGTGCCTAGATCATTAAAATAGAACCCTTAATGTTAAAAAGGCATGCTTTGGGAACCAAAACCTGACAAGTAAATGGAGAGTTGTGAGTTGTGACCTAAACTAAAGTGTTACCCATTTTATTTCCACAAAACAAACTTTCAAATCAACTAAATCTAATGTTTAAAATGCATGCTTTGGGAAACCAAAAACTAACATTCCCATTCACTATATATTATTGGTTTTAGGTTTATTTTCTATATCCACGAACAAAACTTTCAATTAAAACTGGAAATGTAGGTGAATGTTATAGGAACGTTCTGCAAACTTAAACATAACATTTTATTTCCATAAAGCAAACTTTCCGACCAACTAAAACCAAATCTAATGTTAAAAATGCATGCTTTGGGAAACCAAAAACTAACATTCGCAGAACATTCTGCGAAACCCAATCTGTGATCTGGGCAGCTCGTAGGAGGGCAGCTCCTTCAGCTGTGGGTGGATTTCTGGAAGTCCTCACTGAGGGCTTGTTTAATTTCTCATTTGCCCTTAATCCATCATCTCCTACAACTCACTGCTAGCTGATTGGTCCCGCTGCCAGTTACCGTAGTGCAGGGACTCCAGAATAGTGTAAATTTGTGTTTGTCTTAGTGCCAGATAAAACAAACACTTCCTCAGAGAATGAGTGTGAGTTGTGGAAAATCGGAGGCTGATCACACCCGGGAGAACGGCTGCAGCTGAAGGATTGTGTGTTCACATAATATTGGAAAACATTGGGATTTCTGACATGTTTTATGTGCTTCTGTGGCTGCTAAATATAAGGCTGTGAAATTTACCGAAATGAAATACTGTAATTAGTCAGGCACTGTTATCATAAATTGCTTTAATTGCTTTGAGCTGTTCACAGAGGTACAGTACTTTTTTGTGTGTGGTAAAAGATCATAATATCCGAGGTGAGTTCATTTGTATTTATATATGCACACATAGATTTTTGTACTTTTAAATAAACACAAAATTCACAATTTTGCAGCATATTGAAAGCAAATAATGATCTAGCAGTAGATGGAGAAAGAACTTTTTAATAAGTAAACTTTTGACAGAGGAAAAATTGCAGCAGAATTAATTATTTATTGAATTTAATTCATTTGTGAGTATTATTTTGTGAGCAGTTTCAACCTGGGTTTAGAATAACATCAAATAAAATTAGGTTAATATATGTTTGTGTGAACTATAAATGTTAAACAATTCATATTAAATATTACCTTAAAAAATAAAAACATTTTATTATGTCTTTAATATTTTTATAGATTCAATACAATTTTAATATTTTTTTTTAGTAGTAATAGTAGTAGTAGTAGTAGCAGTAGTAGTTTTAGTAGTAGTAGTAGTAGTAGTAGTAGTAGTAGTAGTTTTAGTAGTAGTAGTAGTAGTAGTAGTAGTAGTAGTAGCAGTAGTAGTTTTAGTAGTAGTAGTAGTAGTAGTAGTAGTAGTAGCAGTAGTAGCAGTAGTAGTTTTAGTAGTAGTAGTAGTAGTAGTAGCAGTAGTAGTTTTAGTAGTAGTAGTAGTACTACAGGGTTTCTGCAGGTTTTACCAAGCAATAGTTTTGGATTTTTCATTAGTTTTAATTTATTTCATTTTGACTTTTCCTTTTCAAATTCAGTTAGACTTAATTAGTTTTTAGAGGCAGATTTACTAGTTTTTATTAGTTTTGTATATTTTGAAATTGCTTAGTTGTCATTTTTATCAGTGTCAGTATTAGTTTTATTATTATTATTTTGTGTAAATAAGAATATTTGTTAGGTGCAAGATTCAAAATCATCAGAATAAATATAATAAAAACTCAACCAAAGATATATTTTTTGAAACATGCTTTCAGAGGACACATGAACACTATATCATCTACCACTACCATCAACCCATCCTCAAATTCAAATAGTATCACAGTAGTGATGGAAAGTTCAGATCTTTAACGCGAGCAGGATCTTTTGTGACAATCTTCTCATGTTTGGACTCAACATACAGCAGGCTGTCATGTACTGTTTATGTTCAGGTTCACCTTCTGCGGAATCACGCATATACAGTATTATAGAGGTGTGAACCTACACTGGTCTCACGGTTACGATTATCATGCCATCGATTCGGTTCAATTCGATATCTCGGTGCATCACGGTGCACTGACGATGCTTTCCATACACAATTTTATATTTTACTTTACAGGTGCTGTTCACCGATTAGTGACACTGATAAACGGCAGCAACGCAGTGTTGCCAGATTGGGCGGTTTTGGATAGGCATCTTAGTGAGTTTTGGATAGTTTTTGGGCTGGAATCAGCTACATCTGGCAACACTGCAGCGTCGATCACAGCTGATCTATGATAGACGTGGTGGAGAAAACTCACGCTCTCATGTCTGTATCCAGAAGTATTGCTGTAACAGCCGAAAGGAGAGGAAAAGTCACGCCAGCCAGTCAAATGGGCCACAGTGAGTGAGAGAGAAATGGAGTTTACTTTCATTCTTTCTATCGCAGTGAAATAGGGGCTTCTGCTGTAGGTGTCAGTGAAAGACTGTCCAGCAAACACACACGCTGTAAAATTGTGCACAGCTTCTGCATTTTTAAGTAGTTGGAGCGTTGTAAACCCTAGCATCCCTCGCCATAGTAAGCTACGGCGACATAGCACATGAGAGATAAATTCAGTACATAATAACCGGTTATGATTATTACTGAACCGATACCGAATTGTCTACGTCTGCATCGCGGTGCACCGAAGAAACAATTAATTTTGACACCCCTACAGTATTATCAAATCTGATCTCAGTGTACTGTTCTAATAACTGACTAACTCCGTATGTATTGGTTTATTTCAAGTTTGAGGGGTGGGGGGTGGGGGGTATTAGGCATGTTAAAAAGTAAGTAGTTTGTGGATAGGAGTGCTTACTGAAGACGCAAATAGTTTCAGTTCAATTTGGTGAGCTAGTTCAACCGGTTCACTTAGAAGATTCGGTTAAAAAGAACGATTCGTTCACGATTGTGATCCATAAGACAGAAATAAAACCCATTATTGGGCAGAAATGTGTTAAATTATTACTTTTAAGTCTCTGTATTTAATGTTGTCACCGTGCTGCTGTCATGTCCACTTATTGTTTTTGTTGCAGGAGCAACAGCGAGGATGACTGGAGGAGAATCGACTCGATCTGGCCAATGGCAGCAGGTTTACAGACTCTGAGGTGCCGTACGGGTCAAACACCTGACAGCGCTAAGTAAATAGATTTACTTCTAAAAGGTATACAGTAAGATTATGTATTAAATACATTTACAAAGACGAAAACGAAGGACATTTTTGCTATAATTTTAGTTAATTTCAGTTAGTTTTGTGTGTACACAATACAGTTTCAGTTAGTTCTAGTTTTTTTTTTAACTCTTATATTTATTTTTATTTCAGTTAATGACAATGATTTTAAAGTGAGTGCTGGTTAACAGGTTATAGCATTTACTAGCATTAACTAATTATGAATAATCTTAAAGTTAAACGTGTCAACATTAGTTAATGCACCGTGAGTTAACGCACTAATGTTATTAAACTTAAATAACATTAAGTAACGTAAACAAAGATGAACGAATCCAGTATTAAATGTAGTACTAATTGCTTGTTCATGTTAGTAAATACATTACCATTAACTAATGGATCATTATTCTAAATGTTACCTATTAACAGTATGTGTTAGACGAGTGCCATTGAGATGCATACGGAAGCTAACAGTTATGCACTCCAGGCATTATATACCTCCTTGTTACGAACACCTATGCATACTAATAAGCTCACAATGAAGCATTAGACAGAGAAGTGGAGCTCTGCCAACCTGTAAAGCTCATCTAGTGGCACATCGAAGATTTACCACAGCTGTAATATCACAGTATGGGGTTCACAATGTCCACTTTCCATCAGACTCATCCGTGAACACATTGAGCAGCACATGTGCTCTGGAAACATTAGCATATTAAAGTTACAGTCGCGGGGAAAGAAGTGGCTGGAAAAGCAGATGGCGGTGTTTTATGCAGCTGATATTATGCAAACTGTGCCCCGAGGCTCGCCCCCATTTACTTCTCTTTAATTGGCAGACGAGTGTGCGGTGCCAGACAACACAGGTGGCAAGGTAGAGCTCCTGCATGCAACATCCAAAGAGAGAATTACACATTTATTTATTTCTCCTCAACCCCTCATAAAACAGGCCGCTCTTATGCACACTTGATCATTAGAGAGAGGACAGATGACAACCTCTTTTTTTTATGCGTGCTATCATAATCTCAGATAATTAGTTGTAAACCAGCAACAGAACGAATTAAGGGTCAACTTGTAAATGTGAGCGATTACATATCACTTATAAAGCACCGTCAGAAGAAGCATTAGGAGTCAGCTACTTCTAAATGATTATGAACAGTATTGGGGTTAAAGTGCTATATTTAGAGGTTCGTTTGATTAACATTAATTGCATGACACGCAGATTAATTGATCTCATTAAATCAAATTGCACATCAGTATTTTTTCTTAATCTGAAACAGCAGATGAAAATAATTCAAAGATGTAATATTGCAGCAAATATATGGGTATTATTAAAATTATAAATTTACTATCACAGCGACATTTAATGTTTGCTAAAATGATGCATACTGTATTTTTGTGGATATGAGATGCAAACATCCAGATGTATTCATTTATACACAATGTACTATGGTAAAAATGTATTGAGATCACAGTATTTTGCAAGGAACTATGTGGAAATGAGTATTTCTTCATTAATCAGTAAAAACTGCAGTGAATTGCATAAATAGGTATGTGTATGAAGTAAAGCTGCCTGATACTGGACACATTTGTGAGTATTGCGATCGTGATATTTCTTACGATATAACATTTCCCTAGAAAAATGCAATTTTTTGTTTTAAATCATGATATCAAAATAAACATGTAATATATATATATATATTTTCAGATCTAAATTTAATACAGACTTAAACTGTGTCGAGGTGCAAACATTTAGTCTTTAAATCACTATAAATGAGTGAAAACCACTGCAGATATTCTGACTCTGATTGGCTGTTTATTCCTCTCTCGGCTCGACTCCACCTATTAGTGTTTATTTTCAGCTCTGGGTTCACCATTGAGCCACTCCAGCCTATAGCAGAACAGCAACTACTGGGGAGTCCTCATCTGATTGGTCAAATTTAGATAAACAACTGATGCATCAAATAAATACACTGTAAAAATTTATCGTAATGAAAATCAATTACGGTAATGTAGTTTTAGCATTTTTTACAGCTTTTTACTGTTGAAATTACGGTATAATTTTTTACAGTGTAAGTTTTAGCATTTTAACAGCTTATTACCGTAATTTTAACATTAAAAACTAGATCAAAAACATCTAAGACTTCAGTGTAAAAATTACCATGATGAAATTCAATTAAATAAAATGACAATTTTTTACAGTGTAGTTTTAGTCTTTTTATCATTGAAATTACGGTAATTTTAACAGTGTAGTTTTAGCATTTTTACAGCTTATTACCATAATTACAATGGTAAAAAGCTGTAAAATGCTTAAAAATACACAGAAAAAAATTACCGTAATGAAAAATTAAATAAATAAAATTAAGTTTTTTTTTTTTTACAGTGTAGTTTTTAGTATTTTTACAGCTTATTACTGTCATTTCAATGGTTAAAATGCTGTAAAAAATTTTAAAAAAATTCACTGTAAAGCATTACCATAATGAAAATGAAAATTACGGTAATTTTTACAGTGTAGTTTTTGCATTTTTACATATTACCGTAACTTCAAATGTTAAAAAGATGCAAAAAATGCTAAAAATACAGTGTAAAAATTACCATAATGAAATGATATTACAATCTTTTTTTTACAGTGTAGTTTTTGCATTTTTACAGCTTTTTACCATTTAAACTATGGTCAATTTTACTGTCTAGTTTTAGACGGCTTATTTTCCAATTTTTACAGCTTAATACTGTAATTTCAACGTTAAAAAGCTGTAAAATGCTAAAACTACACTGTAAAAAAAATGAAATTCAATTAAATAATATTGCAGTATTTTATTTACATCTGTGATATGTAGATTGCATATATTACTATACCATGCAGCCCTAGTTTGACGTTTTTCAATAATGTTAGTAGAAGGCAGTTTTCCAAAAGCCTGAATAGACTATTTTTAGCACATTTGTTCCTGCTCACCAAGGTAACCTGGACCTCTACACAACATGCACACTGGATAAGAGGCACCAACCCAGTTTCTTGGCACTTTGAACCTCTGATTAACTCTGATTCAGCGGCAGCGTGCAATGCTAATAGCAGCACACATCTCAGTGCTCTTAGTCCACTGAGGTCTTTCAGGTCAGCTTTTAAAAATCCACCATTAAAAGAGTAAAACGTCTGCTTCAGAAACCGGACCCCAAGCCTTTCCAGAAGGAGAAAGAATTTGACAGCAAAATGAGCTTTGTTCACATCTGATGAAAGACCTACTTCAAAAAGCGATGGTTCAAAAATTAAGCGTCATACGGGAAATGAAACCCAGTACTTGGGCGCATGCTAAATTAAGGCTTTTCCTTTTGAAGATTTCCATTTCCTTGCATGATGAAATATGCTCCTCATCACTTGGGCTGAGTAATACGTTATCAATAGTGAGCTTCCAGAAACTTCTGAAGATACTTCATAAATCATCCCGAGACTGCCTAAACCTCTGGAAATGAGCGGATTGGATCTGGGCACAATCCCATGAAAAAGATCCTGGAACTGGTGCCAAATTTACAACACCAGCAAAACAAGAAAATGCTTAAAATTGCATATATAAATGCAGCAACTCTTCACAATAAGATCTTAATAGCTAACATTAACTTGAAAATGTGCTAGACACTACTTAGTTACTTACACTTATGTACAGTAGTCAATATTAATATCAAAATATGAACAAGAATAAAAAACTGTAATACAGCTTTTTCATCCATTTGTTACAATTTTTACTGTTTAACTGCAATTTTCTGAGTTAATTTTGTTTAATGATAATTTATACAATGTCAAACAATCCTGTCAGTCATCTTTACAACAATTTGGCACATGCAAAATACACATTAATTACCTTTTATTTTGAAACGTTGCCACTATACTGTACCTCAAACCACTAAATATGACCCAAATGTCATCAATAATTTTTTAATAATCTGAATTAGAACAAATGTTGTATTCTCATATATTAAAAGAATGAGGTCAGAATGTGTACAGTGGTCCCTGTCTATAACGGGGTTCACTTTTCA
Source organism: Danio kyathit (assembly GCA_903798195.1). NCBI lineage: Eukaryota > Metazoa > Chordata > Actinopteri > Cypriniformes > Danionidae > Danio > Danio kyathit. The sequence continues at coordinate 1,967,502 of LR812542.1, forward strand.
TGGCCTCGCAGTTTTGCAGATTTTTTTTCCGTCTAATTCGACATGCTTTTTTTCTACAGTGCATTGTGTTCTGCGTCCTGATTAATGCACTGTGGTCAGCATCCTGACTGGCTGTAGACCATCATCAATCAATCTCCTTCGTGTCGTGTCTTCTGCACAGTACAAAATGCATTCAAATTTACAGAAATCTTCGATAGCTAGCAGTGTGACCGAAGTGCTGGACTGTATGTTTGCAAGTTTTCTCCACACAATGTTGACGAAACGTTCGGCACCGTTAAAGGCACTCACGGTAGCACCCACAAGGCAGAGGAAGATGCTAACCATCGCACAAAAAGTTGAACTTCTGGACATGCTAAAGGAAGATAGAAGTTACGCGGCTGTAGGGCACCATTACAGAATAAGTTAATAAAGATCAAATAGTTATAATCTTTGGTTTTTATTCTATAATACTGGACTTATTTTTCTATGAAGGTTTGAACTTTTGAGAGTGTTTAAACTAGAGAGAAAAGTGTGAAAATGTTAATACCTGTCTGAGAAAAGTGTATAAAGTGTGTAGTGAGGGATTTTACAGCCTTAAAACACCTATAATAATTGTAAAAAATAAAGCGAACTACTTTGCGGATTTTATCCATTGTGAGTTATTTTTAGAAAGTAACTCCTACGAATAACGAGGGACCCATGTACCACTGTACTATTATTATTATCAGTTACAGGGAATGATAACTGAACTTTATTTCACCCATACTTTGATACTTAAAAAAAGGGATGCACCAATTTTTCAGCCATCAAAGGTAATTGGCCAAAGATATTATTACTTTTTGTATCCTGCACTATGAAACCTATTCAATTCAATGGTTTGCGCCACACCATCAACTATATTGACCACATGCAACATTCAAAGTTCAAAATAGCTCGATATTCAGTGCTCATGTACATGTAGACATATCTATGCATAAACAGCGCATGCTTAGTTAAAGTTGCAAAAGTCTTTATTTAAAAAGTCTTACAAAATCACTTTATATTACTTAATACAAAAACAAAAATTTGCCCAGAAATTGGCCCAAGTTTTTGGCACATTGCTAGTTACAAACTAAGCAGCAACATCCCGCTTTCTCTCGTGAAGCTAATACGCAAGTAACTGAAACTGCAATTCATTGAAATTCTGCTAGTCCTGACTCCAAAATGGAGCACATTTCTGTTGACCCCAATGTTAAAATGGCCAACTTTACAGCAGAAACAAAGACGTTTACAGCCTGATACCAAAATGATTTTGCTGTATGTAGCTAATATTAGACTTCATGACAACTGTGAGATGGTGGATTTTTTTTTACAACTCATCCGTTTCCTTTATATTGAGTTATATGAAGTCTGCATAATTAAGGGCGTGGCCACTTGAGTGAGCGCTAGATCTTGCTGGTTGCCGTCACTTCACCTCAGCTGATTCCAGCTGATTAGCTGCTGAACTCGGCATATACATCATATTTTGAGTTGTTTTATGTGGCTTTACAGTCAATTGCCTTTTGGAATTATTTCTTAAAATGATCAGATAATATGGCATGCTGTGCACTTAATTGTGCTCACAAACCATTCAAGTGGCCTCCGTTTCCCAGGTGAGTGAAATGATATACTTATACACATGTGGTCAGAACACAAACGAGTCGCAGGTAATGAAGTATTAAGCGTTTCTCCCAAAGAAAAGCCCGTCTAAGCAAAATCCTAGCAGGCATCTGTAGACCTTGTTTGGTTACCCCTCGCCGAAATGGTTGGCCACTTGTAACCTACTTGTAGATTTTTTTAAATTATTATTTACATTTAACTTACATCTAAACCCCAATTTAAACATTCAAAATAATGAATAATGCCAAAAAATAAATGACAAAAACTTTACTTAATCATAATCTAAATTTAATTATAATGGGGGGGAAAGGCATAAATATGTAGTTTCCTCCATTGCCAATAATTCTTCAAGCAATATAACATCTAAAGGAATAAATCAGCCACAAATGACCTTGTGTCATATATTATCAACGAACGTCTTCTGTGCCAGTCTGAACTATGCAATGTTTTGGCTGAATCTCCTGAACACACTTCAGAACAACATCCTAAATATTTCAGAGCACAACCTGCCGAGTCACATTTCCGCATCTCGCGACCTCCAGGCTGGCAGCTCGGATCATAAAAGAGTCATTGAGAGATCAGGCGCAGGTAAAGAAAAGCCACTGTGTTTTATGGGCGTTAGCAGGGGATCTGGAGACTGAGGGTAAGTAGGCATGAGGGCATGCGAGTACACTTGTTTTCTGACACGTTTTCACCTCTCTCTGGGCCTCCGGCAGTAAACACTCTAAATAAATGATGCCTTCTGAGATTCTCATTGGCTGATTATTGCCACTCGCTATGCCAGCTCCTTTATTTATTTCCTGCTATAGAGGTGAGACAATGTGTTCCGCCTGCTTTCTGGAAATGACTTGTAATGGAAAACTACTTGGCAGCTGATTAAAATGGTTAATTTAGGCATGGACATAATCATAAATAGTGGAGAGGGATCTTTAAGACAATACAGCTTTTCAGCGTAAAAATGCAAAAAGGGGATTTTTCACCTTATCTTTTGCCATCTTTGTGCCATACAATGTTATATTACTTGAATGTATTATTGTATTATGAATGATTATTACAAAATACATATTAAAATGTATATTATTACTATATAATAATAAAAGCGATGTCAACTTCTCTGGGCTGGGAGGAATCTGGGATGGACTATCACACAGTGGACACATGTACTGTGGTCAGATGAATCAGTATTTGAGGTATTTTTTTGGAAGAAATGAACACCGTGTGCTCGAGACTAAAGAAGAAAAGGGATCATCCAGACTGTTACCAGCAACAAGTCCAAAAGCCAGGGTCTGTCATGGTTATGGGGTTGTGTCAGTACCCTCGGCAAAGGTAACTTGCACTTTCTGTGATGCACCATCAATGCTGAAAAGTACATAAAGATTTTGGACCACAATATGCTGCCTTCTTTTCCAGGGACACCCGTGCATATTTCAACAAAACCACATTCTGCACACATTACAAAGTCCTGGCTGCAGAGGAAGAGAATACAGGTGCCTGCCTGCAGTCCTGACATGTCTCCAACAGAGAATGTGTGGCGCATTTTAAAGCGCAAAATGTGACAACGAAGACCCCGTACTGGTGCCCACCTTAAGACTTGTTTGCAGGAAGAATGGGACAAAATTACAATTCATCACTTGGTGTCTTCAGTCCTAAATATCTTTTACGTGTTGTGAAAAGGCACAGCAACATTACAAAGTGCTAAATGCTTTACTGCTCCAACTTTCTAGAAATGTGTTGCAAAAACCAAAATTGTAATACGTGTTCATTCTGGGAAAAATATATATATAAATCATGGGGAACACATTAAATAATGTGCTGTTGTATTGTCTGCAATGAAATACAAGTCAAAGTAAATTTAGAAATCGCTACTTTCTTTTTTATTTGCATTTTCCATACTGTCCCACGCTTTTTAGATTTGGGGTTATATATATATTAGAGTTGCATGGTTTACCGGTACTATGTTAGTATCGCAATACTATGGCTCTAAAATACTGGCGGTGTCACTGTAGTTTGTAAACAGTAGTATAGTCATTAATTGTTTATCTACAATAGATAATGTTGCATGTGGAAAAGTCACTAAAACGCTCACGTTTGTGCAAAAATAGATAATTTTATTTTAATACTCTGCACTTTAAAGTTGCAAAACTGTGTAGAATTTGTGCCTTTTATGGTAGCCTATTGCACGTTTTCTAACGCTTCGGTTTGAACACACGTCTGAATCGGTTAATTTCTGTTCCTGTTAATATGATTTATTAGCGATCGCAACAATCTCTTTAAAAGAACGACTCAAAGTGAAATTTTGAATTACTTTGAATTGTAATAAAAAAATAGATGAAAAACCCAAAAATAGCAACCGGAAACTTTTTCTTTTGTAACAAATTAAATTCTGTATAATTTGCATCTTTATTTTAATGTATTTTTTTTTGGTCAGTTATCTAAATAAACAAAAAGAATCAATAAACTTTAGGTGAAGTAGGGTGCAAATAATAGTTTTTTTGGCCTTGAATTACATTCAAGTAGGCCTATTATAACATAAAATATAGTACTTCTGACAATTTACTTTATAATTTGAGTTATGAATTACAGTATCGCAATACTACTTGGTATCGTGATACTTCAGCTAGTATAGTATCGTAAGATGAATTAATGGTATCATGACAACCCTAATATATATATATATATATATATATATATATATATATATATATATATATTTAATTCTAGCATTAGCTTTTTTTGCTGCAAATTTGTTGTGGTTTGGTTATTCTGAATCAGTTATTAATATATCCACACATTAAAACGCATATAAGTGTAATTTTGTAACACTTAACAAGGAGTAAAGAAGTATTAATATCAGGAGAAAATATATATATTTGTTTGGCAATGTATTTGACATCAATGTCACTGGATGACAAACTCCAGGAGATGCACAGAAATCAGTGTTGATGTTTACTAGTCAAAAACTGGTCAGTTTTAGTGAAAAGCATCAGAACATTGTGTTTCAATCTATTCATGAAATCCGCATTGCACTTTTCAAAATGTTGCGGATGACTCAAATCCATTAATCCAGCATTGATTTCCTCCATTTTCATTAAAAAACCATCCCTGTAAAATCCAATTTTGTCCGCTCCTCAAAACCAAATTATAAAATTAAGGCAAACATTAGCGCCAGTTCGTAAACCCATTTCCCTTCCTTGTCTCAACTTAATTGCTGATGGGCTCCAAGCATTTTCACCCATTTAGGTAGAAACAAATTTGGCAATAAACTCTGTGAATAAGAGAGAATACACATTAGCTTGTGCCATAAACCCTCTTTCTTTGCCCCAAAGGGATAAAGTATGGTGGTACATAATAACTCAGAGGGAAAATGTGAAGAACTGTGGGACAACAGAATTAATAACCATCAAAACCGGAGTAAACCAGCCCCCATAGACCAGGCCATATTAAGAAATGTGTTCCCAGCACTGTTGTGTTTGTTGTAGATTATTCTTCATAAGAGGCCCAGATCTCCAGAGAGAAAGACCACAGGAGATGCCAAGTGTTGAGACACCTACTAAAACTACAATTAATCCCCAGAGCCAGAGATTCAATCTGCTGTCGGCCTCCAATATAACACAATCACAGAGCGATGGAAATATAAAAACACTCTGGGTGAGTGCGGGACAATGCTTTCATACAATATGTGTCAAACAAGCACGAGTGAGGAAGAAAAATAAAGGGGTTTCTGGTATATTGAAAAAGTATATAAAAAGTATATTGTTTTTGCAAAGAACTCAAACTTTCAGTCAACAATTAATTTGAAATTTATTGTGTTTAATGTCAATGTCTTGGTTCTGCCTTCATTGTGTTTTTATGATGAATATGTGTATGTAAAATGCTAAATAAAGTGTTAATTAATTAGAATGTATAGATTAATTACTTATAATGTTAGTAGAATATATCAGTTTTTATCTTTAATTCATTCATCCATTCGGCTTATTTATCAGGGATTGCCACAGCGGAATGAATCGCCAACTCTTACGCAGTGGATGCCGCAACTAAGTTCTGGGAAACACCCATACACGCTAACATTCACACAAACACTCATACATTATGGCCGGTTTTGTTTACCCAATTCACCTGTACTGTATGAGATGTGAGAAAAACTGAAGCACCCGGAGGAAACCCACGCTAACACGGGGAGAACATGCAAACTTCACACAGAAATGCCAACTGACCCAGCCGGAACTTGAACCAGCGACCTTCTTGTTGTGAGGGGACAGTGCTAACCACTGAGCCACCCCATCTTTTCTTTATTAAGTATTTTGGAAGAACACTTTTGAGGGACAAAAATCTGGAAACATACTAGCAACATGCTAATTCATACTTGAAAATGTTAACGACATGCAAATTTTTCAACTACATGTGCCTGGAAAATGTGTGCGGTTTACATGCACGCCGCTTGCGCAACATGTGGCGTCGCTCCCATATGCGCGTCATGCGAGTCGCGCGTCTCCATTGGAAATGTCAAACTTACATCCTAAGCTTATTGGCATTGCTTTCAAGGCGTGCGCTCTGCAGCCACATTTTAATGAAACTATAGCCTCTACACTGAAACTTCATACTGAACTTTTTTTTTTATCGTAATTGACGATGTTCGGTCAATGAATATCGATACCGATTTTATCGCCCAGTCCTAAGCGAAAGTCACCAAAACTCCACAATTATGACCAAAGCCTAAAAGGGTTTAGGAGTTATAAAACATTATCCCCCGGTTTCACAAACAAGGTTTAAGGCTAGTCATGGATTAAATTGCATGTTTGAGCTGTTGCAGCTGAAAATAACTTGCAGTGAGATGTCTTAAAATACGTCAGTGTCATTTTTTGTCTACAGGTGCACACCAGTAATATATTTTTCTAAGGCTGTTTTTATAAACGTGGCTTAAATAGCCTAATTTAACTAAGGTCTAGTCCTAGCTTAAGCTAAGCCCTGTTTGTGAAACTGGGCCTATATGTCTTATTTTGAGCAGAAATGTCACATAACACAAATCAGAGATTTATTTTGCATATTGTAAAAAGATGCATTAATAGGTCCCCTTTAAAACAAATTATGATATTAGCCTTCATGTTAATCCAGACCAATACAATTAAAAACAAAAACCATCTTAATTAATTTTACTTTTCCCCACCATACATACACATAAATATGAAAAAAAAAAAGAATATCCAGAGAAGCTCAACCATATTTTTACAGTGTAATCCTCATCCAACCTAATGTGGTTTAAAATGCTTGAATTTTCAGCAGCAAACAATTGCACATGTTAGATGTGACGGATGTTATGGCCTCGAATTTCAGGCCAGTTCATCTCTGTCTGACTGGCCTATGATTTTAATAAACTGGCAGATCTAGCTCATTCTCCAGCCAAAAAGATGGATGCAGATGAAGCAGCTTGGCCTGCTCCAGTTCTTTAATTACACTGTGTGTGTGTGTGCGGGTGTGTGTGTGTGGTCTCAGGTCTGTGTGATATACTGACAGGAATATCACAGAAGGTGACTAGATGTGCAGGAGCATCAATCTATCCTTCCATCCATCTATATTCATTACAATTGTGCATAAAGAAGCTTCACTGAAGTATAGCAGGGGTGCATGATATCTATTGTCTATTTTATATATATATATATATATATATATATATATATATATATATATATATATATATATATATATATATATATATATATATCAAGGTTTCCGCTACATTCATTCATCCGTGGCGGGCCGCCACGCCAAAATTCATCCCGCCACGGCTACATTACAACTTCTCATTAAACATTTAGTCGTGTTTTGTATAGCGGATTATAATCGCACTAAAACATATTAGAGGTAAACAGCGCAAACTTTTCTGCAACCGTAGTAGTGCTGTGCGCTATTTGTTCAACCCTTTAAGGTGACATGCTGGCTCTCTGACAGACTGACTGACAGGTGCGTGAGTCTAGCAAACACCGCGTAGCTTTCAGTTTAAGATGAACACAGGTTCCATAAGTATATTTTATTGATAAATGTCAATGGCTCTGCATACAATGACTTTATCTTGCTGGAGTTTCACTTTACTTCAGGACGCGTTAATGTTGGAAAACGCACAAAAACACACTAAATCGCGCTTCAGCAGCGCTTACTGGAGAGCGCACGAGAAGATCTGCACTTGAACGTGTAAATTTGAGTGCGTGCAAGTGCGTGCAAGAATCGGCGCGCAAGCAAAGAGATTCGCATGCTCGTATTACATGAATGCTATCTCGCCTTGCAATAATGCGTGTAATATTGGTCTTTGAAATAGTTGGCAGATCTGTGTAAAAAAAAAAAAAGTCCTGCCGCCACTGCTGGAAAAAATCCTAGAGGAAACACTGTATATATATATATATATATATATATATATATATATATATATATATATATATATATATATATAAAAATACACACATATATAGTATTATAATAGGTGGATTGAGTGCCATTCACTTTGCAAAAAATAAAATAAACATAAAAACTCTTAATTAGGCCTGTCGCAATAATTAATATATGGACTTATTGCACAACACACGGACATGACCTCAAACATTTTTAGTGATGCAATATATAATCGACCATACATTAAAACCAATTCTAGTAACATTTTAGCTGTGCAACATCTCTATCACTATTGGAGCTGTCATGGCCTAATAACAACGAAGTGGTACGGTACGCTTTTATGACCATTTCCACTGTCAAAAGGTACGAAAAAGCGAACCATACTGTATGTAAAGGGTACCTACCACACCAAAAGTGGACCAAAATGCGGAGCAAGACGCACAGCTGAACACTGTTGGTTTACAGAGATGTCACTAGCTCGTGCACAAGCCAGGAGAATGAAAACAAAGCGCCATTTTTACATGCACAGCCGATTATTATTACACCATGATAATATATGCATATAATAACGAGCCATGGTCGACACAGAGCTTAAACAAACTTTGTTATCGTCTTGATGAACAGCCACAAAGCAAAGAAGAGCAGAACTACCCTGTGCCCTGTAGTTGTTTACAAGGCTGTCTAAAGTGCTAAACGTTTTCAAGTACGCTCGCCGCGCGTCTATATTTGAACTAAGGAACTTCTTGAGCTGATGATAATAACGTGTGCGTGATTATTGAAGTGATTCTGATATCCGATCCATTCAGAACGGACAAACGCAAGAGTGAAGCACGAAAAAACAAAAGAGAAGCCAAAAAAACTAAAAAACAAAGGGGCAAATGATTTTTTCAGCAACCTAAACGATGAACAAACTGCCATGTTTAACTATTATCATCACCTTTTGGACTATTATGAACTGGGAATGACAGAATTACTCTCTAACAGAGGTTACATGTGCTGCTGAAGATTAAAGATACAGATGAGAGGTTTGCACTGACTGTAGACTATATGTTGCGTGTTGTTTTTGAACCCAAATAAGGAGATAATGTCTGCTGTGTGTAGTTTGTCTGTAATTGATCACATATCAAAGACTGTAAGGGTCTGTATGTGTTCATATATGTTGCATTTATGTTTTTTTTTATATAAATCACAGACATTACAGTAGGCTACTTCGCAGTTATAATTAATTCATGTTCATTAAAAGGTTAGTGATGAACATTTATACACAAGTATTTATGTGTTTAAAGCATCTGTTTTGTGAGAAGCGCTTCTCATATGATGTAAACGACCCGTACAAGCTTTACTGCAGACATTTTCTCGACTGAAACTTTCTGCTGTACATCGTTGGTACCCTTTTGGCAGTGGAAACGCAAGCCTGGTGACCCGTACCGTACCGTACTGTACCACTCAGTGGAAACGAGTCATCAGTGTCAGTATGGTTAAAAAACACTGGAGTATTTACTTTAAATTACTGTAGTATATTTTTATATGGGTGTCTGACAGCTGAAAATAGATCTGGTATACAGATATTGTATAAAGTTTATTATTATTTATTTAGGATATGTATTTTCACATTCTGATTCCAAAGACTAATTATTAAATGACTATAATTAAATGAAATATTCTTAGGAATAAAACATGATGTGTTTTATCAGAAGAGTGCACTTGCATTGTGATGATATTATAATGTCATTCTGGCGTTATATAATGAGTAGCATAAAATGGTCTTAAGACGACAATAATATCGTTTATCACAATATATTTTAATGCAATATATCCTACAATAAAAAATACACATCATGACAGGCCTACCCTTAATATATTCTGAAAAACAAGACACTTATGATAGACCCTATTTGCTATACTAGTCAATAGTCATTTGATTGTTTTGATGCACAAAACACCTTTGGTCCACACTGTATATCTACACTATAAACAAATTAGGAGGCAGAATAAAATGGGTCATCCATTCAATACTATTCATATTTCTGTATTCAAGAATTAATGCTAAAATGACATTATTATTTCTATTTTACATTGCATATTATTTTTAAGATACTTGCTTGTTAATTATTTCCCAAAAGTGGAGACGTAGTCTGAAATGCTTCAAACCGAGCCCAAACATGTCCCCTGTGCTGAATTGACTGCAACCCCCATTTACAACACAATAAGAGACGAAATGAAATAAATAAAATGATGTGGAGCCCTTCTTAACCTTTTCATATCCCGACAGACTACTAACTAACTCTGCAGTACACTGGGAAGTATTTATTTTAATGAATCTTCACAGCATGACTCTTGTAATTATTCGGTTGTTAGCCCAACTTGCTTCATTGTTCATGCAGACTTTAAGGTCAACAACCTTATTAAAGGTAGCGACTAATTTGAATAAGGCGGTAATTACTATTGTAAAGGAAAAGAATTCAATTAAAAGACAAACTCGGAGGACAATAAATAATTTTCCCCTGACGAGAATTAAAAGTTTATTTGCCAGGCCATTCGGCAGTTGAAATCATAATTGCTTTTAAAATATTCAGAGCATAAAACTCAATACCACTAATAAATGATTGGAGATTAACTAAATTATTACACAGACAACAGGCCCGTTTCTGCCTGCCTAATTCAATCGTTTCAAGATAAAAAAAAAAAAATAAAAAAAAACAGCCCGTACTCTCTAGTGAATAACATTCTTAGTGAAATGACAAAAATCTCTTATCATGATAACAATTTACACTACCTGACAAAAGTCTTGTGGCCTATCCAAGTTTTAGGAACAACAAATAATAAGTTGACTTCTAGTTGATCATTTGGTATCAGAAGTGTCTTATATGAAAGGTAAAGGCCTCTAGATGACGCTTATTTGACCACAATAAAATATGATCATGCCTTGATATTGAATGATTTCATTAGGACAGTACGGTCTGACTTTGCTTAGACAAAAGTCTTGTGACTGAGCAGAAATAATGTCCAGAATAGAATATAAAGTCATGCTGCAGTGGAAACAGAATGAATATTGTGTCTGACTCCATCATGAGCTTGGAGGACTGCATCATACATCTCTGAATGACTCAAATCACGCATTAATAAAGTCATCTGGAATGGCAAAGAAAGCGTTCTTGCAGGACTCCCAGAGTTCATCAAGATTCTTTGGATTCATCTTCAATGCCTCCTCCTCCATCTTACCCCAGACATGCTCAATAATGTTCATGTCTGGTGACTGGGCTGGCCCATCCTAGTGCACCTTCTTTGCTTTCAGGAGCTTTGATGTGGAGGCTGAAGTATGAGAAGGAGCGCTATCCTGCTGAAGAATTTGCCCTCTCCTGTGGTTTGTAATGTAATGGGCAGCACAACTCGTCACCTTAAAATTATAAGGTTCTATCTGACATTTTTCTCAAAATTGAGTTATTGACATTCTTATTAAATGGCAACTTATTTACATTATGGGATGTTTTTTTTAGAAGTTGTTTACATCAAGACGTTTTATTTAAAAAACAAATGTTAGACACGCACTGTTTGCTATGGAATGCAAAAACTTTGAAGCTCAATATCTCAAAATCATTCAGAACGCAGATAAAACCTTATAATTCCAAGGTGACGAAATGTCTCGATACCTCAGACTGTTGATGTTGCCATCCCCTCTGCAGATCTCTTGGTCTGCTCATCTCTGCTGAATGGAACCCCAAACCATGATTTTTCCTTCACCAAACTTGACTGATTTCTTAAGAATCTTGAGTCCATGTGGGTTCCAGTAGGTATTTGTGATGATTGGGATGAAGTTCAACAGATGATTCATCAGAAAAATCCACCTTCTGACACTTTTCCAAATGATCAACTATAAGTCAAGTTATTATGTGTTGCTCTTACAACTGAGATCGACGACAAGACTTTTGTCAGGTAGTGTACAGCATGATACAGTACCATTTCTGTAAATTCAATCAATTTAACATTTCAGTTTATAAACATATACTTTTTGACATTTCAAAGATTATACTAAGAAACGTACTCATTCATATGTGATCATATTTCTCACTTTACCTAGAACTTCAGGGCAATCGTTTAATTAAAAATATTTATAAAATATGAAACATTTTTTAAAAACTAATGATCACAGCTCCAACATAAAAATTGCTAATTAACTAAATTAATACACGGAAAAGAGGCTTGTTTCTGCCTGTCTAATTCAATCATTTCACACTAAAAAAGACAGCCTGTCCTCTCCTGTGAATAACATTCTGGAGAATATTCAAAAAGCAAATAATAAGGTGAGACAGGTTGCAAAATTTTAAGGTTCATTTCAAAGCACAACACGCCGCATGCTGTGCATACATAATGTGCATGATAAGGAAAGTCCAGAGTGCTGAAGGGATTGAGAGGCTTAGACTCCGAGAAAGTGGCTGAGATTCTCAATATCATGATAACAATATACATCATGATTTAGTGCATTTTTGTAAATTCAATCAATTTTATATATCAGTTTGCATCATATACTTTTTGACATTTCATTTTTTTTTTTTTTTTACAAGGAATGTACCCATCCATATGTGATAATTTTCTCACTTTACTTAGAATCTCATGACGAATGTTTTATTAACACCTTTCAAAGACTGATGCTCACAACTCTAACATAAAAATTTGAAATTAACTAAAGTAATGCATGGATGACAACACTAAAAAGACAGCCCGTCCTCTCCTATGAATAACATTCTGGAGAATATATTTATATATATTAAAAAAAAAAAAACTAAAAAACAATACACTCAAAAATTTATTCATTGGATTTACTATTTTTTAAGGTTAGTTGTTGCAAACAATTCATCCCCCGGTTTCACAAACAAGGTTTAAGGCTAGTCAAGATTAAATTGCATGTTTGAGCTGTCTCAACTCAAAATAACTTGCAGTGAGATGTCTTAAAATACGTCAGTGTCATTTTTTTGTCTCCAGGTGCACACCAGTAATATATTTTTCTAAGGCTATTTTATAATTGTGGTTTAAATAGCCTAATTTTTCTAAGGCCTAGTCCTGGCTTAATCTAAGCGCCTTTGTGAAACTAGGCCTATATGTGCTGAATTTAAACAAACAAATTAAGTTGAACATTACTAAATTTAATTTGATTGTTTAAATTTAACCCATATAAATTGTTTGCAACCACTAACCTTAACCCTTTCCCACGTACGATCGCACCGGTGTGATCAGCCTTGGCTGGTCCCTGAAGCGTACGATCACACCGGTGTGACTGGAACGTTCAGAGCGCATGTCATCATGTATCCGTGCTTTCAAACAAATAACATTTATTTTAGGTTTCAGACATTCAAATACACATAATTACAAGCAAAACATATAATTTAAGGTTTGCAAAATACACGCAGATGTCTATAGAGACGGCAATAATAATTATTTTTCAATATAACTGGACGGTGTGCTTTGTTCACGTAAGATACACACTGCTTATGTTACCAGAATACTTTCTCTATTCCTCTCACAGATAAACAGTTGTTTTTCTAAAGTACATATATTTCGGAAGAAAATTATGAATAAACATGATGTAAATACAGCAGTTTGAATCTCTCCTGCGGTTGTTGCTAGAAGTGATACAGCTGCGATCAGAAGTTAACAAGAAGTATTTGTTAAATTACGTATTAAATTACGTATTAATTGTATTTTGTTGGCATCTACGCCTAACTATGTGCAAAATATATGCTGGATAAGTTGGCGGTTCATTCCGCTGTGGTGACCCCTGATTAATAAACGGACTAAGCTAAAAAGAAAATTAAGGAATGAATGACGTGAGTATTCTCAGCTGTATCCCAATTAGATTTTACTGCGCTGCAGGAGACGATGAAGTCTAGATGGGATACTGCTGAGAATACTCATATCAATACAGAATTCATTTTTGTGGTGCTGTACAACAAATAATATGTTTAACATTACCATGAGGGTTGGGTATAGGGTTGAGGTAGTGGTAGACGCTAATAAATTAATGCATAATTAAAAAAATAATATAAATACTTCTAGTTAACTTCCGTTCGCAGCTCTATCCCTTCTAGCAACAACGATGGCACACATCACCTATCATATAACAAATAATAGGATTATTAAGCTGTTTAAAAGACGAAATATATGTTCTAACACATATTTGAGAATGTTTATTAAACACTTTTCAAAAGCTAATGATCACAGCTTCAACATAAAAATTGCAAATTAACTAAATTAATACACGGACAATAGTTTCACAATAAAAAAGACCTGTCCTCTCCTGTGAAGAACATTCTGGAGAATATTCAAAAAACAAATAATAAGGTGAGACAGGTTGCAAGATTTTAGGGTTCATTTCAAAGCACAACACGCCGCATGCTGTGCATACATAATGTGCATGATAAGGAAAGTCCTGAGTGCTGAAGGGATTGAGAAAGAGAGGCTTAGACTCAGAGAAAGTCTCTCTCTCTATTCTGCAACCGATCCTGCCCTCTTTCTCCTTGACAGTAAGTCCTGGCACCTCGTCAGCACACTGCCATCCCAGACAGAAAAGAGAGAGAGAAAGAGAGAGAGAGAGACAGAGGAGGAGCAGACAGTCCTGTTATCATCTCTTCTCCTCCTTATTTACTCCCCTCATTGTGGCGGGTTTAAGCGAGCAGCGTAATCTTCAACCACCCAGCCAGTCTGTCCCCGGCTTCAAAGCCAAGGTCCAGATAGGTCTGGGATGGAGCTGGGCTATCTGCTAACTTTCTCCCGTCAGCCTGAGGAGATAATCATTTCAATCCTGCCCGGGAGAAACGGTTTAATAATGCTGTAAAGGTGACGTCTGCCGGCCCTTATCAGGAGAGGCAGATGCATCGAAGAGGAGGCTCCGGGTGTGGGGAGGACCAAAATAAAGAGAGAAAATAGAAGAGTGAACTGATAAATACTGCCGTTCTCTGTCTTGGTGGGATATTTGTGACGTCAAAACATATTTAAAATGCCACACTGAAAAAAAGGATTCGTTGGAAGGTAAGTGGTTGCAAACAATTTATTTGGGCTGAATTTAAACAAACAAATTAAGTTGTACATTACTACATTTAATCTACTTGTTTAAATTCAGCCCATATAAAAATAGTTTGCACTTTAAAGGGCACCTATGATGAAAATCATCTTTTGTAAGCTGTTTGAACAAAACTGTGTGTAGGTATAGTGTGTCCACAGTCTTATTGAAGTGACATAAACACAATAAGTCTCTTTATTTTAATTTCCTGACATTAAAATAGGATCCATATCCCTCCCATTTTGAGGCCAACCGCAACATGACGTAGAAGTGTGGTTTTCCCCGCCCACCGAATTGATTGACAGGAGCGTATTAGCATGTCTCCATAGTAACGCCTATAATCATATCAACAAGACAAGGCGTCCGCAAAGCAACTAGGATTAAAAGATCTGTTCAGCTCTCTGTGATCATCAATCATTATCAAATGTGATGAAGAGTAAGTTTAACAAGTTTAAAACATTTTTAAAACAGTGCATGTTTGAAATAAAGACAGTAAAATCGCTGTAATTCATCACCACAGTCCCATGTCAGTACAATATATTAAATATATTAAAATATTTTGGAACAGTAGTTTTTGATGTGGAGGGTCCTTTTCTGATGGTGATACTGTTGCCCTAAAGAAAAATAATAATAAAACAAAATAGTTGCAAAAAAACATGTAAACTAGGACTAGTTCGCAAAAGTAGGTTTCGGACAAAGCTTGATGTAGTGGAAAAACAGTACGTCATAGAGGAAATCTGAGTGACTCCACTTTTGTTCAGGCTGACCCAAATATTCCAAATATGTAAAGTTTTTGAGTCTACCAACGGTGTACGAATGTGGACCAAAATACTAAAATTTGTTTGTTTTTAGCGCTCTAGCGCCACCTATTGGCTGATTTGAACGAGTCGTTGGATCCGAGTAGCAGTGAGGACTACTACTCTAGGCCTTCCCGTTTGGCCTGGGCAATAGTATTTATGGCAGAAGTAAAATAATAATAATAATAATAATAATTTTTATAATAATAATCCTAACAATAACTAGGGTTTTAGCGCTTCTCGCTCGAACTCCTAAAAACAACAACAACTGTACATATACCTTAGGAACGGTATAACAGGAAACTCTGGCAGTTTTAAAACCTTGACTTTTCCAAACTGCAGTAAACCTTGAAATCGGTTATTGTCCCAAGCCTAGCTCTGACACGCACGTGGGAACGGTGGGCGGTGAGAACCAGCTCAATTGCATTAAAGACACAGGCAACAAAAACAGCTACAGTGTCATAACAGCTCAAATTTCCCAGATTTAAAAAGGTATAATAAATAATCTGATGGGTGTTTTGAGCTCAAAACTCCAACACAGAGACATTCTGGAGACACAAAATACTTATATTAAATCTTTAAAAAAGGGGTAAAATAGGTTCCCTTTAATAAAAATTAAATCTAATTAATCATTTTTTTAGTCTGTGAGGGCGGGACTAACCTGTAACTCGCATTGAGATCCACCAATAGCAAACCGCAAACAACCAATCAATTTTCGATGTGGAAAAAAGTATGATTTGCCCTAAATTTGTTCTGGTCTGAAAGTGTGAGAAGAAAGTTTTTCCATTTATTAATTAATTTATTAATTGTTTCATTGAGATTATATGAACTGGAGAAATCTAGGCCAGTGAATGGATCATTGAAAATAATTTAATTTAATCTTTTTTTTTTTGTTATATTTGTCCCAGAGTATTTTTAATCACTTCATATGATCTGACTATTGCTAAATGTCACTGTCACCCAAATTTCCACCCCTACAGATGTCACCCAGATGAATTGTTAGAGATTTTCTTGGTTTAATGTTTCTTGGTTTAATGTAGGTTAAACTAGTGCTCTTATATAGTTTAAACATGGTCTCAAGCTGGAAATGCAAATGAAAAATCTAGCTTTATTCATTCATTTCCTTTGGCTTAGTCTCTTATTTATCAGGGGTCGTCAGAGCAGAATGAACCGCCAACTATTCTAGCATATGTTTTATGCAGCAGATGCCTTACTCAGACAATACGGCCTCATAAACTCATACACTATGGCTAAATTAGTTAATCAATTCCCCTATAGTGCATGTGTTTGGACTGTGGGGGAAACCGGAGCATGAGGAGGAAACCCACGCCAACACGGGGAAAACATGCAAACTCCACACAGAAATGACCATTTACCCAGCCTGGACTCAAACCAGCAACCTTCTTGCTGTGAGGCCACAGTGCTAACCACTGAGCCACTGTGCCGCCTCTTCTAGCTTTATTTTTCTGTTTTGTTTTTTTTTTTTAGCAAAGCCGAGGTTAGTGATCTCTGGCTAAAAAACGTTGGTGACCACTGTTTTAGAGTGTCCTGAGTTTAAGTGCATTCTCATGAGCTAAACGGTGACTGGAGCTCCTAACCAGCCTTAAGCTATATCCACTACTTCACATCATCCTGAATCATCTCTGTATACCCCAACACGGATGATTCACAGAGCCTTTCCTTCCTGATACGCCACAGTGATCGTAAGGCGTTCCAGCAGCCATAAATACCTGTAGCGTATGACACATCTGCACCTGCGTCTGCCTTTCATCTGCTGAGATAGATGGACACACCAATCCTGCTTTTTAAGAGAGCTTTACACATGACCTATAAAGAGGTCGAGGGTCACAGGCTTGATGTATCATAAGAGCCGCTGCCTTTTTTTTATTTCTATGAAGTTATGATTCTGTTTCTTTCTGGTCCAGAAAGAGTCAAAGGTGACGGTCGAGGCATTTCATTTCTACATCGCGTGTCTCAAGAAAATGACTTCATGCGTTTTTTTGTTCTTGGTGGATTGCACTCTGTCCAAAAAACATCCTATTTCATTCCTGCTGAAATGGAAAAATTGTTTGGACTGGAAGCGACCAAGATTCAAGGTAAATTGGACATAAATGGGTACACTTATGGCATTTTCACACCAGAGTGTTTGCTGTGGTCAGATGCTTGTAAGTTTAGAAGGTGTAAAAGCTAGTGTAAAACACTGAACCTCAATGAAGTCTGCCTAAAGATAGAAGCACAATGCACTGTAATTCATGGAAGTGAACTCATTCATTCATTCATTCATTTTCCTTCGGCTTAGTTTCTAATTCAAAGGTCACCACAGTGGAATGAACTGCCAACTATTCCAGAATCTGCTTAATGCAGCAGATGCCCTTTCAATCGCAACCCAATTCTGGGAAACACCCACACACACTCATTCACTCACACACACTCATATACTACAGTCAATTTAGTTTATCAATTCCCCTAAAGAGCAAGTGTTTGGACTGTGGGGGAAACCGGAGCCAACCAAACGCCAACACATGCAACATGCAAACTCCACACAGAAACGCCAACTGGCTCAGCCAGAACCTGAACCAGCAACCTTCTTGTTGTGAGAGGACAGTACTAACCACTGAGCTACTGTGCCGCCCATGGAAGTGAACTATTGACAAATAAAGATGCGCAATAAAATACTGTTCAATTTATTTTACCTATATAAAAACGCTTGTTCATGAAAACAGCTGAAAACAGTCATCAACCTACTGATGAACCACAGAGAATAAGCTAAAGTTTTATGGTCATCTTTTTGGTTCAAGTGAGAGTGAGGTGGTGTGTCTAAAAGAGGCACACAGACATAAATAATGATTATTGAAAGCAGGTGAAACAGAGGACAGACAGATGTGTCTGCAAACGTGTAGAAAGTGTGTCAAGTACACTGCAAAGACTGTTAGAAACAAAATAGAAAATATTATGGATTTTATAAAACACGTTCGGGTCAGAAAGCCTGTTAACGTTCAAGTTTGGCTTGCATCGTGTTATAGTCGATGTCAAATAACACAAATGGTAAAAATGAAAAGCCAAAAATAATGTTATTAAAATAAGCCAGGTACTAATAAATATACAATAAGTGTTTTACAAAGATTACACAACAAGCCATTTTTAGCTTAAAAACCCCTTTAGGAACACAACAATACATTCAAGGTAAAATTTTAAATATTGTTTTCCATGTTCTTATTGTAATTGTATTAATGTTCTCCACTTAACACCAATAACACAGTAAAGAGATACAGTTGCTGCCGGAAGTTAACAATAATTATGTATATTATTACAACACCCATATTATCTGATAATTGTAAGAAATAGTTCCTGTCGACTGTGTAAAGCCACATAAAACAAAACAAAAATACGATGTATATGCCGAGTTCAGCGGCTAATCAGCCGGAATCAGCTGAGGTGACATGAAGACAACCATCAAGACCTAGCTGTCACTCAAGTGGCCATGCCCTTAATTATACAGACTTAATATAAACGAAACGGATGAGTTCTAAAGGAATTCACCACCTCACAGTTGTCATGAAGGGTAATATTAGCTATTTGAACCAAAATCGTTCTTTGTACCAGGCTGTAAACACCTTTTTTCTGCTGTGAAGTCCGCCACTTTAACATTGGGGTCAATAAAAATCTGCTGTATTATGGAGCCAGGACAAGCAAAATGGTGATGAATTGCAATTTCAGTTGCTTCCGTATTTGTTTTATGAGAGAGAGCGAGATGTTGCTCCTTGCGCCAATCACACAGTAAAGGGATACAGCTGCAGCCAGAAGTTACAATAATAAGTTATATTTTTAACAATAGAAGTACTGTAATTTTACATTTCTATGAGGGGTACGTTTATGCTTGTGGTAGATGTTAATAAAATACAATTAATGAGTAATTTAATAAATAATATAAACAATTATTATTATAATTACTGTTTTTACATTACTGTGCAGGGGAGATATTAATGTAGTACAATTAATTAGTAATTTAATAAATTAATATAAATTAATACTTGTTTCCCAGTACTGGATTGTGGCTGGAAGGGGATCCGCTGTTTAAAAAACATACGCCGGAATATTTGGCGGTTCATTCCGCTGTGGTGATCCCTGATAAATAAGTAAGCCGAAGGAAAATTATTGAATGAATGAAATTAATACTTCTGACTGCAGCTGTATCCCTTCTAGCAACAACCCAATCACACCAAGCACACTAACTGTACATTAGTATCCAGTATAATAACCATCCAGAATTAAAAAGATTATTAAAAGGTTAAAGTTGGGTTGTGTTTGTCATTCAAAGTCATTTGAGCCAGCGCTCGTCTTTTTAAAATGTTGATATAATGAAGAGTATATTAACATCTTAATTGGCATGTGCTTTTTGATGGGAATATCTGTATAACAAACTATAACTGACAACAAAAACGTATTGAAAGTTAGTTGGTGTGGCATTATCCCTGCCTTTTCTTGCTTATAAACGACAACAGTGTCACCGTATTAAAGTTAGCACTAGTACTGTGCATCGCTTCACACTAGCATCTTTCAGAAGGTGCTAGAATCTCTCACCTGCAGAGAGAGATAAGATACGCTTGGGTTACCAACACACTGTACAGCTCAGCAACCCTTAGCAGCAATAGCATATGTCAGACTCCTACTACATCTAGACACAAGAATTATTCAACGAGGAGAGCTACTGGCAGGTTTGTCTCACTATCCGTACAGTAAGCTCCTCTACAAAACTGACTCGAAAAGGATGCTTTTAAATGTACACTGATCCACACACACACACACACACACACATTTTCAGTGTCCATTCACTGTGATGGAGCCACCTACCCATAATGAAGCAATTCTGCTGCCGTTTGCGCTCTCTCTCAAGGACAGAGCGGGCTTTAACTGTGTGCTATGGAGGAGTTATAAGGCTTGGCAATAGGGAACAAAAAGTCACATATTTTCTAAAGACCTTAACCATTCTGCAATAAAAGTGATGTTTTGTGTGTTGTTTAATAACAGTTTATACAGGACTCATTGGGGAGAAATAGTTTTCCTATAGACTTTTCAACTTTTATGAATTATATCCAGAGGTGGGTAGTAACGAATTACATTTACTTCATTACATTTACTTGAGTAAAACTGTTGGGTAATATGTACTTTGAGTACATTTAAAGATGTGTACTTTTACTCTTAAGGCCGGCTCACACCGTGCAATTTTTTATAATCCTGAAGGATTGTAGCATGTCAGACTGCACGAACATGGCTCCCATGTCACACTGGACGACCTCAGCTGTCATAAAGTCAGACTGAATGACAATGAAGATGCGCCAAACATGAAAGAAAACTCCCCTGGAGTTTGACGTCATCCACCCGTAACCCTTTCACTATCCCACATTCTGAAATGAATCCTCTCAGCAAACGTAAACAACCTGTAGCAGAAATTTTGCACACGGCGACATTTTTTGTTTTGACATTTCCCTGCAGTCGTTTGAATTGTCGCATGGATTGCATCATCAAATTCGGAGCTCCTATTGGTTCTTGGATTTACGCTCATCACAGCTGTTGTCACACTGCAGGAAAGAGTCTGAAATCTTCTGACACTGCTTCATCTGAGAGAAAATCTGATCGCAACGAGCACTAATCAGCTGTCAGTGAACATGTCAAACCAACGATCAGAGATCACAGATATTAGCCTAGGATTTCAGGAATCTTTTAGGATTCCCAAATTTGTCTCAGATGACAAAATCATGGCTGAAATCTCACAGTGTGAGCATGGCTTTACCCAAGTAAATTATTAGAGAAAAATCATTACTCGTTGCTACATTTGGCGGCGTTCCTCTGTTACTGTTAAATAATAATAAATATGATTAATATGACTTGATTGCAAATATTGCGAGGCGCCACATTTAAGAGGTTGTGTCACGAGAGTTTGCAATAGAGATGCATCTTCCTGTTTCGATTTGAGCGCACGCGCCTATGTTGGAATGATGGCGGGGAAGATGTGCGAGTATATACTGCGGTCACACCATGGCCATCTGCGGTTCCGAGAAGAACGATCAGTGCAGTGAGTTTATTGGACCAGATCACCCGCTGCCTCAAGTTCAGTCTGTTTTCACTCCAAGATGTCAACAAGAATAGTTTGATAACGCGATGCACGCTGTACATCGAACTGACTTTGCAACATATACATGAATTCCAGCTTTAACCTGAAAAAACAGTAGTAGTAAGTGTCAAAATTATCCCAATTTGAGCCTTATTAATGGTAACTATGAGTTAACTAAAGAAACTGCTGTTTAATAGAATAACTGATTAGCCCTGGCCTGCACAAATAATTCATTCACTCTGTTAACCATAAAAAAATATAACATTTAAACATGGTTTTTACATTAAAATGGTGTTATATACTTTATAACTTTACCATGATGACAGCACATCATATTTGACTGGACATTTTTCAATATACTAGTATTCAGCTTAAAGTGACATTTAAAGGCTTAACTAGGTTAATTGGGCAAGTTAGGGTAATTAGGCAAGGCATTGTATAACAGTGGTTCTGTAAATTCCTGGCTCTGTTAAACATTATTTGGGAAATATTTGAAAAAGAAAAGAAATTCACAGGAGGGCGAATCATTTTGTTATATATATATATATATATATATATATATATATATATATATATATATATATATATATATATATATATATATATATATATATATATATATATATATATATATAAATAAATGAAAAGTAACTAGTAACTATTTACTTGAGTAATTTTTTTTCATACTCTTTAACTTTTAAGATTGTTACTTTTACTTTTGAGTAAAGATTTCCGCAAGTACCTTTACTTTTACTTGAGTATAGATTTATATCAGGAATTTCCTGGCTCAAAATGAGGTGAAGGTGATATCCCGAACATGAAAATTTAGCTACCTGAAACAAACACATTTTACATCTCTTGCAATCTTATCAATTAACTTTGTTTTTTAAAAAAATTGGGTTTCATTCACAAAACACTTTTATACACAATTTTGTGTGTGAAATGTGCATTCAAATGTTTTCACAAATAAATTTATTAAAATCTGTTAAAATAGTCATTCATTAATTTTCCTTCGGCTTAGTCCCTTATTTATCAAGGGTCGCCACAACGCAATAACCCGCTAAGCATTATGTATGTTTTACACAGTGGATGCCCTTCCAGCTGAAACCCAGTACCTGGAAACACCCATACACACTTATTCACACACACACACTCAAACATTACGGCCAATTTAGCTTACTTAATTTACCTATAGCCAGAGCTTAATTTGTAAATTGCAAGGTCCCGGAACAGATCGGGGTAACAGATCCGGCATGTTACCAGAAGAGGGAGAGATGTCGCGGACAAAAGTGAAGAGCGAAGGGGTGGGGGTAGGTGGGAGAGGTGTTGTGGATGAAAATTTGTGTTGCGGACGAAAGTGAAGAGCGAGGGGGGGGTGTCGCGGATTAAATTTAAGAGGGTTGGGGAGTCGCGAAAATAAAATTGCACGTGTGAGGAGGGGGATCGGTAAAATGACGTGCCAGATCAGATTTCAGAAGACTTGTCCAGCACAAATGAAGCCCTGCCTATAGCATATGTCTTTGAACTGTGAAGGGAGAAAGAAACCCACGGCAACACAGGGAGAACATGTAAACTGCACACAGAAATGCCCAGCCGGGACTTGAACCAGTGACCTTCTTGCTGTGAGGCCACAGTGCTAACCACTGAGCCACCGTGCCATATTCTGTTGAAATGAAATAAAATTTAAAAAAATATTTAAAAATCTTTACAACTTATAATACACATCTGCAATAATCATGTACACCCAGGGCTTTCTAAGCATGTATAAAGAACCCTAAATATTATTAGTTGATATTTACAGGGTGGGTGAAAAACGTGAGGCCACCAATTTTAGAGTGCTGGCCCTTTACTGTATCAAAGGTCTTCATGCTGGAGCGCATGAAACGGGCACTTTTTTACAGCACAGTTGATTTTTTTTTAACTACAGGCCTCCTCTGACAGCAAAAAGTCACGTTCATACATTGAAGTAGATTATTTTTTTATATACTGGTGCTATACTTGTATATCCCTGGACAGGAGACACTTTGCAAACAAGCCCTTGTGAAATGCCCTTATATGAAGTGTTTTTGGACATCTATTATGCAAATTACTAAACTCGTGCACGTGGACACTCATTTAGAACACTCAGAACTCACTAACAGAAGACCGAGTTTAAGAACAAACTATTCTGGATACGTCCGTGTTGTGAATTAGGTGGAAATTTTTGATGAGAAAGTGTATATAAATACAAAGAAATCTATGCAATTATTAGTGAATGAGAGCCATTGTCTTATTTAAAAAGCATTAAATATAAATAAATACATGACTAGTGTATTAACATCATCTGCGGTCTGTTATTCACTGTGACTGCCTGCCTGATTTTTGTCAAAACAGCAGAAGTGATACAAAATTTGATGGAGGTGGCCACCTCCTATTCCTCGGTGCAGGAAAAACCCTGTATATAGTAATCAATGTCAATGGAGTTGCCATATGAATATTTATAGTGTTGCTGTTGGTGATGTCCATTTCAGAAACCACTGATACACTGGGCTTTCATGCACAAATGTCTTGCATGGATTGAAAAACTACAAATATCCATAGAGCAGATGTTCTGTGGATGAAAATGCCTTGTTGACGCGAGAGATCAGATGAGAAAAGTAACAGACTCCTGTTAGCTAAGAACAGCAAAATTAGGCTACAATTGACAAAAACAGGACACCAGAGCTCTGGAAAAAAAAAGTATCTAAGCCATCTATGCCTCAGTTTATCCTCCCACACATTTATTAAACACATAAACCAGATGACAGTAAATATAAATAGAGTACATGTACATGTTCCATTGAAATTGTTTCTAAACCCAGTTGATAAAAGCAATTCATAGTGCTGAATTGTTAGTTCTTGATGCTGCTGAAGAGCTTTACATCGATACTGAATGCAGAAATTCACATTAAATATCCCACTGAGTAATTCACAGATGATGAGCTGTGAAATAAATATTGAATGCTTTAGTCATACCCAACCAGCATCACTGCGAGTGCCAGTTTCCATACAGCACATCAACATATGAGCTCAAGGCGGCACATATGTGCTTAAATCTGACATTATATGGCACATAAACAAATGTTGCATATCTCTGCTTATTAAAATCCTCTGAATCTCATTCTTTTTAAATGCACAGTGCACACACCATTTTCTTCGCTTTACAAAATGAAAGACAAATTGGAATTATAATGCAGGAATTACATTACACAAATACACTATCTCACAATTGTATTAGCACATTGGCAGACAGTGTTATTCATAGCTATGCATGTTGTGCATTCCATGGGAATCGAACCCATGACACTGGTTTTGCTATTGTCATGCTCTACCATTTATACTCATTATAATCATATAATATTTATCAGGGTCTCTGCTGGATTCACAAAAGTTAAAATTTAAGACTTCAAGACCTTTTTAAGACCATGAAGAATGAAATTTCAGACTTGTATAGGGCTAAATGCTAAAGATTTTTTAACGGCCCATGAGGAAAAAAAATGTACTTTCCCTAACTAATATGATTTGCTTACAATTCTAATTAGTTATTTATAAGCTACACCTTTTAAGTAATGTGTCAAAACAAGCAGACACTAGTTATATACAAACATTTCTGCAACATAACTATTTCAGGGTATAGACAGAAATCAGAGAGTGAAATTGAATACTTCTTAAGACCTTTTTAAAACTCTTTCCAAACATTAAGACCCTATAGCCACTTTAGGTTTTAACCAGTAACTTACAGTATATTTACTAAATACCGATTGTAAGAAACTAATCTTAAACTAAAACATTATTCATATATATAGATGATATATACTGCAGCTCTGCACAAGACGTTTGGCCTTAGGAGAAATGGTCGTGCCCAACTGAGCCAGGTTTCTCTCGAGGTGTTTTAAATCTTCACTTTGGCCAATTGGTGAAGTTTTTTCCTCGCCGATATCACCACTGGCTTGCATGGTTCGGGATCTTTAGAGCTGCGCATCGATGGGTTTGCTCTTCAGTGTTTGGACTCTCAGTAGAGAATATTAACCCACACTGACCTGAGCTAAACTGAACTGAACTTAAACTCTGAAAACTGAACTGACTAGGTTTCAATTCATTATAATCTTCTATGTGAAGCTGCTTTGAAACAATCTACATTGTATAATTGCTATACAATTAAAGATGAATTGAATTGAATTGAATATATATATCACATACACACACACTATAGAACTGCAGAAATAATGGTATGGTAATAATGGTAACTACTGTGAACAAAGCAAAGTGATGTCAAATCTGGCTGGACTTGATATTGATTTTATAAACTACACAGCACCCCAATATTCGTAGATTAAATTCAGGCAAACTTTAGCATGCAACAATACATTGCACGACCAAAAATAATACAAAATTTAATACTTTGTAAAATAGCATATAAGACTTTCTAATACTTTAGGAGCCTTAAATTTCTTTAAATTGATTTATTAACTTTTAATACGTCAAGACCCTGCGGACAAGCTGTATTAAACATAATTACCAACATTAAAAAAAAAACAAAAACCTCTAAATGCATGCACAAGAAACTGTTTATTCAGCTTATTTTATTCAGATGTGTTTGTTGGTGATTGGATGTGTTTGATGAAAACTACTTTTACATCAAAATTACATTATAATGGCCGCAGAGCCTTTTTCCATCTCAGGCTGTGAGGTCTAAATAAAAAACAGCAGATCTAGATCTATCTACAGATTGCTAACGAGAGCACTTTAATTTGATTCTGCAGAAAAGTAGGTGTTTATTGTGTTAGAACTAGATTTAACAGCTAAAGTTATGATATATAAACAGTTCACCTGCAGTTATATAGCAAAAAGGTGATGTCCTTGTGTAAATGTTTAATGACGCGTATTTGAAGACCTCAGATGTCCTGAAATATTTCCTATTTTATGTGGGTAATAGACTAGTGTGATGCTCACTTCAATGTTGGCTATCAAACTCACAACATCCCTGCATGTGTGCTTGACAGCTTAACTTGTTTTGAACATGAAGCATCCTTTTGGTCCTGTAGATCAATCATGTATGATATTTATCAGGTCTCCAAGCATGTTTTCAAACAAATATGACAGCACAGGGTAAAGCCGAAGAGCCAGCTGGTTGGCGAGAGGTTAATTTTGGAAGCAGCTTTTCAGGACGTGATGTCAAAAACCTGTGTGTGCCTCAGGCCAGCATTGTCCTTGCATGAGGCTCACTAGGAGATGGACGGGTAGGAATATTTTTTGTTTAATACATGACAATTCCTTATTTTATTCTGATATTGTTGCGACCAGAACGGCATCACTTTGAATGCTGAAGCCTCCAGAAAGAACTCTAGAGGAATTTTCATTCCACATCAGAGACTGCAGGGATAAACTTGTCGGATTTTCTCAGAATTTTCTTGCAAGCATCTCGGCTAAAAATACGAGGCTGGAAATAACCAGCCATTTTCAGTCAGAGAACAAATGTCGTCAAGATGGTTATTTATCAGAGAAGATAGAAGATGATGATAGTAACTGCTTATTGAAAATGATTTCTTTTTCAACGCGAGACTCCTGATGATGAGTTTTATTTTGTTCCAAGCTCATCATCATGTTTTTTTCTCTGAAATGAATTTGTATATGGCTCTCTGAGGTTTATGTGAAAACCTCTCCGTAAATTATCATTTTGATAGCTCTCATTTTAGTAAAATCCATCTCCATAATATCTCTCTCATGCTGATGGATACAGCAGTCAGCGGCGGTGGAGGCAATATGGAGGATTTTGCTCAGCAAGCTTCCGTTAAGCCTCTTGTGAATTTTTGACTAGACAAAGTCCAGCTCAGCAGTGACGGCAGAAAACTTTCACTCATTCCCAATCCCTAAAGTCTGCATGAACCTGAAGCTGTGACCACTTCTTTTCCCATTGTGACACACTTCCTAAAGAAATGTAATGTTAAATGAAAAAACAGTGGGCGTGGCTTGTTTCGCCTACTGCGAGCTGATTGGCTGTAGTAAAGTAGGCGTTTCATTCAGAAAGATGGGAAAAAGGGACTGTGGAGAGTTATTACAACCTAACAGACTCCTACTGCTCACCATTTCTGTTTGTTGTCAAAACTGATAGCTTGAGGGGCGTGGTTAAATGTGTTAGCCACGGCCAATACCTTAGACAGACCTAATCTCAGAATTGAACTGAAAAAATGAAGTGGATTTTTAGATGTCATTAAGAAAAAAAAAATAAAAGTAATGTTTAGCTGACATGCACAGATGAATTGTTCACCACAAAACTATCACTGCGAGCTAACAAAATCAATATGTTTAGTTTTGATTTCATTGGTAGCTATACCAGGAAAATGCTGTGGTCACCATCCTCGCCTGCAGACCCAGAGCGCATCACTTCCCATCCCAATTCACCCCAACCCTTTAATCCCTCCAAAATCCCATGGTGAAATGGAAACCGGAAAAACCACCACTCAGCCGTCTTTCCTAGCAAATCCTCCTCTGCTGGCTGACCAAAGAGGAGACGTAATGGATAAACTCTTGAGTGACAGCGATGCTCCTCGCACCTCCTTATTTAAACACCAACAATGAAGGTGACGTGTCTGCAGTAGGGATGCAGTAGTTCTTTATAAATGTCTGGGTAAAAACGACAACCTTTTTCCCCATTAAACACAGTATATTTTATTTTAGGAAACATTTAATATGTTTTGGAACAGTAAACAATCATTCATTTTTCTTTGGCTTAGGGTGCTTCTTTCACATCTGTGGTTCGGTTCATTTGGTCTGGACCAAAGACAACAAATGATACATTGCAGCATTTTTCTGCCGTCTTTGGGTCGTTTTCACACCACACTGATTGTTTTGGTCTGAACCAGTTGAAAAGAACCAAAATGCAGTCATGTGACAAAATCCACATCACTCATTGGCCAGATGTTATTGAATGTATTTCCTAAACTGCTTTTTGATGGGTCAGAATTA
Source organism: Danio kyathit (assembly GCA_903798195.1). Lineage (NCBI taxonomy): Eukaryota > Metazoa > Chordata > Actinopteri > Cypriniformes > Danionidae > Danio > Danio kyathit. The sequence goes on from LR812542.1 coordinate 1,996,447, forward strand.
ACATGGGGGGGAAATACCATTGGAACTCCCGCAAGTAAACAAACTGGCAGACACAAAATGTCGATTTTTACTGTGGAGGGACGACTGCGCTGGCTGATTGTATCCCTGGTCATAGTATACAAAATAGTTTGTATACATCCCTTTAAACAAACTATACAACTCGAAAATGAAGTGCAGCGGGAAATCAATGTTTTAATGCATTGCAAATGGCGAAGGTGCATCGCAAGTCACTTCAGGAGGAGGCGTGAATTAATTTAGCTAAACTGCGACATGGTCATCTTCTGTAAATATTACCAAGGATCCATCAGGTAATGTTTTTCCTCTCTCTCCCTCTGTTTAAAATTGTTGACAAAGTCAACAAATATTTTCCTCCACATCCCATAATGCACAGCGCATCGGACTACAGCAGCTGGATTAGTCTAAAAAGGTGCAGTATTTTTTGCAGTTGGGATCCAGTTTGGATCATGTTCTCACCACAAACAAACCACTTCATGGTTCATTTAAAGCTTTTTTGTTCCGCTTTTGGTTTAGTTCCACTACATTCACACCTGATCAAATGAACCGCACCAAGAGGGAAAACGAACTCTAGTGCGATTCAACCTAACTACATAAGGCAGGTGTGAAAACACCATTAGTCTCTATTTTAGGGGTTACCACAGCAGAATGAACCGCCAACTATTCCAGCATATGTTTTACACAGAGGATGCCCTTCCAGCCGCAACCCAGTACTGGGAAACACCCATCCACTCTCACATTCACACACACACTACGGCCAATTTAGTTAATCAATTCCCCTATAGTGCATGTGTTTGGACTGTGGAGGAAACCGGAGCAACCAGAGGAAACCCACGCCAATACAGGGACAACATGTAAACTCCACACAGAAATGCCAACCAGCCCAGCCGAGACAACATTGCTGTGAAGCGACAGTGCTAACCACAAAGCCACCATGCCGGCCAACAGTAAACATGCAAACAAATCATTGCCTTCTGCTGTCTTCATTAGTTTAAAACATACTTTAAAACATTTCTTTACTTAAAGACATCATTGGATATTTTCTTTTCTTTGGATATAAAGTAAAGCCACTGCACTGTTCAGGTCTATAGCAGGCTTGGATGTTGGTTTATAAGTGATTTTGACCAGTAGCTTTTGATGTGGAGAGTCTTTTTCTGCTGGAGATACTGTTGCCCTAAAAATCTAAATAAAAAAAAAAGTACATATATTTATACAACATTAAACGCACACACATATATAATAAAAACCTTTTTTTTTTTAAACCGTGATAAACCGTGATAAACCTTGAAACCGGTTATCATCCCATGCCTAGTCTGCGGGGTGCTGAAAAACACGTCTATCGCCTCCCCGTGGGCTCCAGGGCCCCGTAATTACATTTCACAGGCATGTGAGCAGCTTTCTGTCCACGCCGTCAATCAGGTTTTGATAGAACCCACAAGAGGACAAATCATAGCCGAGGGAGACCAGTGTCCTTGAGTTTAGATTCAGGTTTTGAGATGATATCTGAGAGAAATGAAGCCTAATGTGTGGTTTGAAGGAATGGTTCAATGAAAAAAGAAAATGTCATGAAATAATGACTTCCTTGAATGGTACGTAAAAGAGGGTATTTTGAAGAAGGTTCATTGAATGGATATTGAGACCATGGATTGTCATGTTAGGACAGAAAAGGCATCTTTAAATACAACTGTTGTAATATATAACAAGTAAATAATAATTCATTCATTCATTCATTCATTTTCTTTTCGGCTTAGTCCCTTTATCAATCTGGAGTCGCCACAGCGGAATGAACCGCCAACTTATCCAGCACGATTTTACGCAGCGGATGCCCTTCCAGCCACAACCCATCTCTGGGAAACATCCACACACACTCATTCACACTCATACACTACGGACAATTTAGCCTACCCAATTCACCTGTACCGCATGTCTTTGGATTATAAATAATAATAATAATAATAATAATAATATTAACAGTGAGCTGTTGAAGCCAAGAGTGTGCATTAATACTAATAATTCAATGGAGTATTATTACAATTCAATGGAGTCCTCAAACTGCTCCACTGTGTAGGACTAGTTTCTCATTTGAAGTCATTTGTTGGGTTTTGACTTGATTTTTGTCTGTTGTGGGCTGTGAAATCATTCAGTGCAGTGATATGGATCTTTAATGTGTGTGTTTTGAAATAAAGGCACACCTTAGAATGTTCATTAGCCAATTAGAATCAAGCATTCAACAGCTCTGTAGTATAGGTGGTTTGAAACAATAGAATAGCTTTGAAGAATAGGTCAAAATTATTCCAAAAGTATTCCTTTCAAAATAAACCTTATGTCTTTTGTGCCAATCTGGAGATCAAAAACCCTTAAATATCATGATCTCCTTGCAAAGAAACTGTTTTAAACCTTAAATGTCAAGTATTTGTCAATTCATTTTCTCGGACACTACGTTGAAAACCCCTCACTAAGGCCACATGCACACTATCATGTCTAATTGAAAGAGTTTCGATCCCAAATTCACTCTTCATTTCTTCTACTGACCTTATTCTTTATGTATGAGTGGGTGCAGCCAGTGGAATATATTTGTTCTTAGTAAAAACTCCCATAGGAAACTGAATTAAAAGTACTAAAACAATCACAAAAGCATGCACACTTCCGTATTGAAGAATAAGGTCAATCCCACATGCTCCTATGCAAAAACTAAAACAAAAAAAAGCCAATATTGAAAACATAAGCCCTCACACTGATTGGTTCGCTGGAAAGCTGTCACCCGTCCAATCAAGTTACAAGAGCGGCTTGACAAAAATCATATAATTCTATTAGGCAATACAGGTCAACATTTAAATTGATATTTATACAACAAAATCATTGCCTTCAATATTAATGTAATGTCTTTTGTGCTGATTTGGAGACCAAAAACCCTCAAATATCAAATATCTCCTTGCAAAGAACCCATGTAAACCTTAATGTCAAGTCTTTATCAATCTAATTTCTCGGACACTACTCTGAAAACCCCTCACTAAGGCCACATGCACACTATCATGTCTAAATAAAAGATATTCGATCTTAAATTATCTCTATTTCTTTTATAAGCGCAGGATCCCATGCAAAAACTACTCTAAAAAGACTTGGTTCCTCAGGTGAAAAACCAATCTTGACAACCCAAGCCCTCACACTGATTGGTTCGCTGGAAAGCTGTCACCTGTCCAATCAAGTTCCAAGAGCGGCTTGACAGAATCATATATTTCTATTAGGCGATGCAGTTCAAACACATCTCTGAACATCTGCATCTCCACGCTAAAAGCTACTGTAGGGCTGTGTAATTTGCGCTCAGTATTAAATGGCATGCACCAGCAGTCCTCCGGAGACTCTCCTTCACGCCTTACGCAGACAGCAGATTCACTTTCATATGCTCCGTATGAGTGACGGAGCTTCAGAATATGCTCGGAATATTAACATATAATCCCGAGGCTTTGAACATGTCACATTCCCTCTGATGCTGTGCAATATTCTCCTGGCAATATCATGGAATATTACATGCATTCGGTACAAGACATGCTGCATTTATTGCTTTAAGCTGCAATGCATTATGAATCAGTGCAACACAAATCAATACCAGGGGATCAGGTGTGTTTTAGCTAGCAGTAAATAAGAATAATATTTAGTTTGATGTCATGGGATGGTGTTGAATCAGAGTGAAACTGTCGAGATGTTGCATGCCTAGTGCTTTCTGTACAGTTGAGTGCACACAAACACATGTAAAATCATGCGAGATCCAAACCCTCTTCCATTTCATTTCCCATCTTCGCTGCGTGTTCATATGTATTGAGGTAAAGAGCTAAATATTTCTTGCGGGCGGGTTTATTTGGGTGAGGGATTGACACCGTGAAATTGCATGCAGCAGTGAGAATGAGCGCTCACTTAAGGATGCCAGAAACAGAGATGTGGGCAAGGGTGAGGCCGGGGACTGAGAGCCAGGGGCCACTGAGGTGTGACTGGGTTCTGCCACGCCATCAGAAGCAGAGCCAGAACACACTAACAATATTCCACAATGCCGCTGAGTCGAGCCATGAACTAAAACAAACCTTTTTTAAAGACCAAAATAGGTCTAAAAAAAAAAACAAAATCAACATTGCAATTCTACATATGAATTTATCTGATTTGTATTTAAACACATAATATATATATATATATATATATATATATATATATATATATATATATATAAAACGAGTACACCCCATTTTAAAAATGAATATATTTTTAAATACTTTCTCAGTGAATAGAAGTACTATTTTGGTGCGTTTGAACAAAACAGATTTATTAAACAGAGATATTTATTAAAATATTATTTTAGTCACCAAACATCTTTAGAAATAGAAAGACAATAAATTTCAATATAAGTTAAATATTGCAAATAAAATAAAAGTAAAATAAAATAAAAACTACAAAATTTCATATTTTAAAACAACTAAATTTAATACATTTTTGTGTCTCTTTTATTTATTATTTTCCCCTAATATATACATGTGGGTGTACTAATATATGGACATTTATCATTTGTTTTTTTTTGTAAAATTAGCTCCACATTTGGCCTCAAGACTTACTAATCTAATATATATGCACAAGCAGGGCTGCGCGATTAATCAAAAAAAGATAACGATCTCAATTCGACCCTACACACGATCTTACATCAGCTTTTCTGTGATTCAGCCAATTATATTTTCAAGGTCAGAAGAGAAGTGTAAAGGTGGTCGCACAAGTCTTCACGTTTTATATTTGTTGCTCAGCAACATGGACACCTCCGAATGGTGTAGAAATTGTCACATACTGTATTTATAAGGTATAATTCACCCAGAAACGTCATTTCTGTCTTAATATAATGTTGTATTCGCGGGCACGAAATCTCACATGAGCTGATGTACTGCTTGTTTGTGAATAACAGGTAATAAAGTTGTAAATAACGTTCAGTTTAGTGCACAGAGCGATCATTTTGGAGACGCACGTGAAGTATGATTTGTATGCATGTTTTTTTTTTCTCAAAGTGACGGCAGCCATGACATGAGTGCACTCTGTAGTGGAAGTGAAACCAAAACCACAAACATTTAAATGATCATATCGCATTTTAGTACTATGATTACGACAAGCATTTGATGTGTTTGAAAAAAGTGTTGTGCTTGAAAATAAATATTTACTGAGTCAGTATAACTACTCTAGAGTAGACTATATAATGTTGTATACAATGCAGGAGGGAATCTGATAATGACAAATGTCTCATTTTATCAGTGAAAAATTGGTCTAATAATGTTGTCAATGACAAATGACAAGCATATGTGTCAAACATAATAATTCAACTTCAGGTTTATGAATTGTTGTATTCTGATGCATCAGTGTGAATTAACAACCAGGATAAAATTAAAGTCTATTCAAGCCCACCATTCCAAGTCTATACAAAATTGAGCATTTTACCCAACAGTAGACCTACACATAGGCCTACAATTATTATTGTTGTTTTACCATATGTTTGAGAATAACAATAATAATAGCCTACTCATCACCTTTATTTTACATCCTGATCTTGATTTTAAGCTAAAAAAATTGTGATTCTGATTATAGCCAGAATCGAGCTGCCCTAATGCACAAATATAGAATTGTATATCTACTTAAGCTTATATAAACCAATGAATCTCACATGTATTGATATTATGTTACATAATTAAAACCATATATTTTCTGAATGGCAAAACATATTTAAATGTTGCAATAGCTTGTCAGTTGTTTTAGTAGTTGTAAAATGTTTAAATAGCTATAAATACCACATGCATTTTGATATCTTATGCAACTGAATTATCTAGGTGGTAGTTAGGGACCAAAAACACTGTATATTTCATGTTAGTAAATAAATGTACTGGATAAATTCACATATCTTTGAGGATTACTATTATGTTCAGTGCTTCCCACAGGTTTGAAATATACTTGTGGTGGTGGCCAGATTGAAACACACCTTTTACCCACATCACATAAATAGTTAACTACAGTATATGTGACAAACTAAACATAATTCGATTTAACATTATTATTTTTTATAAATATTTATTATTATCCGTTTTGAACTTTTTTTTATTTTCAATGTGTTAAAGTAAAAAAAAAAAGGCTGTTGAAATAAATAAAAAAACACCCACTGTTTCTCTTTTATGCTATTTCTCTTATAAACGCTATTAAAGCATTTTATATAGATAAAATGTAATATATTGACATCAACAAATTAATAAAAATATACAGCAAATGAAAAATAAATGACAGAAAAAAAAAGAATATAAACAGACAATATCTCTAAAAAAAATATATATATATTACAAGAATAAAACGTGTCGATTATTTAAATAAAACAAATGAGTTGATTACCCATTTCTAATGGTGTACAAATATTTTGCAGCCAATTTAGATGTAAAGTCGTCCTCTCCGAGTAGTAGTTTTTCGAGTCGTTTAGTTTAAAGAATTAATTATTTAATATCTCTCTCGCGGCTGTGCGCATAAAATTAACGACAGCTTAGAAAAGGAAAGCAAAACCAAATCCCGGACATTATAGTAGATTTAGAAACCCCACGGATGCAAAAAGGTGCAGATCTCTGTGGGTCTGTAGAGCACGTAAGACTGTCTGTCTCTCACACACAGAACAAGCAGTATGACACGGCTAAAGGAGAGAAGATTTGTCACTACTTAAATCGCTTGCGGATGTTTCTTTATATTGGGCGGATCCAAAAAAAAGTGTAAAAGGATGATAATAAGAGTAAACAAAAAAAGTGTCACTAAATATACTTGGGTGGCCATAAATGGGCGGCCCACCCACGTAAAGTCTATGTGTGGGAAGCACTGATGTTATGCAAAATATGAATTCATTTTTAAGTGAAATCCAAATGTTGTATGAATGAACGAATGAACAAATAAGAATTCATATTTTATGTAATGCAATTAATGTCATGTTTCTAAAAGGGGAGTTAAGGATTAACACCAAATTGGTTTTTTTTTTTGCTAGCTAATGCATTTAATGCCGAGTTCAGATTGCATGATTTTCAAAGTAGTCGCGTCACAGATGTTTCCACACTGCATGTCTATCTGGGCTAGCGTTCCGTCTGTGCTTTGTTTACACTGCAAGATGTATCGGCGACAGCATGGTTCACACTGCATGACATTAAAATAGGAAGAGTCGCCGACAACTAGGCATGGGCCGGTATAAGATTCTGACGGTATGACAACCTTGGATAAAAATATCACGATTTCACGGTATTGTGATTACTGCTCTAAAATATATTCATTTTAAATGTCGGTGTAATAAACTAAAAGTTTTTTCCCATTTAAACACAATATATTTTATTTTGAGAAACATTTATAATATTTTGGAGCAGTAAATGTGCCAGGCTAAATAATGAAAATGAATCATTGACTTCTGCGGTCTTCATTAGTTTCAAAAACACAGATTTATTTACAATTTAAAATGGCATCTTTGGATATCTGTTCTGCTGGAGATGCTGTTGTTAAAAAAAATGTAAATAAAAAAATCTTACACGTACCTTAGGAACGGTATTAGAGAAAATTTTGGCGGTATGATAACCTTGACTTTTCCAAACCGCGGTATACCTTGAAAACGGTTATCGTCCCATGCCTACCGACAACTATGCCCAAACAACGTTTCACAACCAAACACACATGAGAAGTGACATGGGAACAACGCGAGGTCACGTAATATAGATCTTGTTATTAAGTAGATAATGAGAAAGATGCCTTTAGTGGGGTAGAAAATGTACTTATTATGCTCACCTGGCTTTGAAAAGAGCAATTTTTCTTAATTTTTATTTTTTTTCGACCCGGTTGTGCGTATTGCTCAAAAGACACGTCAAACAGACACGGTGCTGCTACCAAATTTCCAGAAGTCTTTCTTCAATTTCTTGGGTCCAAATAACTGAAAAGGAGCGCTGGCCTGCAGGTACCCAGTAGTGAATGCTGCTCTCTCATTGGCTGTAGGTGATCGTTGATGTTATTTTCAATCAGAGCACATTTCATACAGCATGATTTGACTCGCAGACAGCTCCAGATATTTAGCACGCCAAGTATCTCACGGGTGTCGGCGACTCATCTGCGATTTTCTCAGATCTTTGATAGTTCATACTCTGTGATTGTCACTCACGTGAACGAGCACCGATTTGCCTGTGATTTCAGGCATTTGTCGGTGATTTCTCAAAACCTGTCGCCGAGTCAAAATCGGGGCTAAAATCATGCAGTCTGAACTCGGCATTAAGTAACATTGACAGATTACACAATTATTGCAAGCAAATAAGAAAACATTTTATGTAATGCGATTAAATATTATGTTTTCTAAAGGTTAAGTTAGGAATTAACCGAATTCGTTTATTTTTTGTTGGCTAATGCAACTAAAGTAACATTGGCAGATATTCCAAATACTGCAAGCAAGCAAATAAGAAAAAAACATGTAAAAGAATAAGACCAATTTTAAACCTTCAGTGCACCATCTGTCACCTTCGCCATATCCATGGGCAGCCAAGATGAGAAATGGCTCACTTTTATTCTCTTCTGGCTCCAGAGCACCAGTGCTTTCCTATTCATTTTTCAGTCTTTTTCCTCATTTTTGCCACCTTTGTGCTGTTTCATTTGGGGGTCGACCCCTTTCTCTGAAGTGCTCTAGAATCTCCTAATGAATTGGCACCCGGTTTAACATGAAATCATATGAATGTGAAGCCAGAGGCCATTAAAGCACTAATGTGAGTCCAGCGCCACAGGCCTCCATCATTTCTCTTCTCCATCTTTGTTTTGAAGAGAGCAGTTCGGTTTCTCTCTTAAAGCCTGCAGAAACTCAGAGGACACTAAAACTCTTTATCACAGTCTTATTTAATTATTAGTCTTCAGATGAGGTAGCAGATGGGTGCAATTTCCTAATTGGATTTATGTAACTGTCTAATCAAAATTGAATCGCTCAGTGATACGCCGCATGCACGACCTTCACGTCAACTTCGTTATATCTGCAGCGCTAACTGATGAGCTATTAACTCGAAAGCTAATACTTTTCCCCCTACGTGCCCTTAAGAAACAGTCAGAACTAGCAGGCGATGATATGTTATCACAATTTCATCATTATTTCACGCAACACTTTTAAAAGTATGCATGCTGCTCTTGGTGAACCAAGTGAGAATTTGTTTTTAGTGCCAACAAGCTTTCAAGCCATTAAAAACAGTGATTGTCAAACAGATTACTATGAAACGTGATTACATCTCCAATCAGGATGTTTGGGCTTCTACAGTTTTTTTTCCATTTAGGTGAAGAAATATGGAGCTAAAATAATACATACGTTATATTTAAGCTACATAATTTTAATTTTAAATAACTTTACTTATTTTAATCTGATTCGAAGCTCATTAAACATTTTGTAATCTTGAAAACTGTTATTTATTTCATCCTCTTTGCTGAATAAAAGTGTAACTCAGCATTATATTATGTATGCTACAACAAAGTTTTCAATAGTAAATAAAGCTGAAATCAGATTTGCAATTAAATCAACCAATTAGTTTATGTGATATTCATTTTAAATTACTTTTTAAATATTATTGATTTTAAAAATGTACAATTATTATTATTTTTTAATGCAATGAAAGTGTTTCCCAGTGATGGGATGCGGCTAAAAGGGCATCCGTTGTGTAAAACATATGCTGGATCAGTTGGCGGTTCATTCCAATGGCGACCCCTGAATAATAAAGGGACTAAGCCGAAAAGAAAATGAATGAATGAAACTATAGTCATATTTGGTGGCATAAGTGGCAGTTGAGGTTGCAAATATTGTTGATTTTATTAAAGTGAAATCATTTAATTAGTACCAGCACAAGGATTATTGATTTATGATTTCTTGCAACCCATTTTTGACCTTGTACAGTTTTTTTATGTTTTCTTTGCATTTTAGTGAACAAATAAACAGCTAAATTTGACAATTATAATTTTTAATAACTGTAATTATTTGAATATGATTCGAAGCTCATTAAGCATTTTAATCTTAAAAATTGTTGCTGAATAGTGTAAAGGGCCGTGCACACAGAGACGTTTTTTGCTCGTGTTTTCCGTCGACGTTTAACGCCTCGTGACTTAATAAAGGGCGCCAATGTGATCGTGCACACCAATGCGCAAAACGGCAGGTGCAAAAGCGTCAATTAAAAAAAAACGCTTCATGCTCGTTTTTTTGTTTTGACGCACCGCATCAAAACGTTCTCCACCAATCAGATTGGCACTTTTGTTCACATGCACGGAGCTGCTGAAGTTACAGTAAACAGCACTTGGAGGCGCTCAAGTACAAAACTGTCAATGCGAGCGCACACTGAAGAAGATGCCCAGAGGCAATATGAATGTGGAGCTGCTTATTGCACTGGTGAACAATAATCATTTCTTCATCGCTGCTGGAGCTGGAGCTGCTACTTGAACCATCCATAACAACAAGCGTGTCAACTTTGTCTTCTTCTTCTGTGTTACAAGCGGGTGTCAGAAGCTTAAAGTTGTGTAGCGCCATCTAACGTCAAGGAAAATTGCTTGGGTTTGATTCCGAAAAAACGTCTCGCAAAACGCTGACGATAAACGCAAACGAAAAGCGTCCCGGTGAGTACGAGCCTTAACTCAGCATTATATTATGTATGCTACAACAGTTTTCTATATACAAATTATCAAAAAAATTCTGAAAACACAAACTTTGCTAATAAATCAACCAATTGCACCCCGAATCCAAATATAGATTTCAATTAAGTGCAATCAATCTATCAATTAAATGTAATTAATATGACATTTAAAAGAGGCAGTTAAAGGAATAGTTCACCCAAAACACTCAAGAGGTGCTTTAAGTTTCTTTCTTCAGTAGAAGATCTTTCAAAGAAAGCCGAAATCCTGTAACCATTGACTTCCATAGTATTTGCTTTTCCTACTATGGAAGCTAATGGTTACAGGTTTTCGGCTTTCTTCAAAATATCTGCTTTTGTGTCAGAATAAGGAAACTCAAACTGCTTCTGAACAAGTGAAAAGTGAGCAAATAGTGCATAGATATTCATTTTTGGGTGAATTATCCCTTTAAGAATGAAAATAGCACATCTTTCATAAAATTCAAACGATATATACATGCTTTTATGAAATTAAAGTCACATTTTTAAGGGGTAGTTGAGAATCCAAATATTGTTGATTACATTGAAGCGAAATCAATCAATCAGTGCCACCACATGGATTATTAATTTATTATGCAATGCGATCAAAGTATTATTTTATAAGTGGCAATACAATCCAAATACTGTATATTTCATTAAGACGCCATCAAATAAGCAAATGCCATAAAAAAAACATCTCACCCTCAGAGCGCTGAAGAACACTCACATTAATGATTATTAGACTCTAAATTTGTGATTTCATGCACCCGGTGTAGGCTAAATTATTAAAGAATTACAACAATTACAATCCGTTAGCACTCTCCTGTCTCCTGAGGCAATCATCTGCCATTTTCAAGCCAAAGAAAAAATAATAATAATATAAATAAATCAGTAAACATGCGTGTTGTCCCAAGCAGCAACCTAAAATCACAGATGCATTTCAGATGCGAGTAACAGGCAGTTGAGATACATTTCCTTCCATCACAACCTGTCATTATTTTCTTTCACAGTGCACAAGATGATGGTGTAGCATCACCGCAGCTGATGAAGTCCCTGAGAGCGTTATGATTTATATCATGCAATTTATATTGCATTCAGGCATATCTCCCTTGCTGAAAAATCTAATTGCTTGCTTACAGACATTACGCAACTGATGTTAATAATAAAAATGTTTCTAAGTGTGTTTAATAAACACACTGGAATTAGTGTAGGGTTGCACAATATATCGCAACGATATTATCAATTTAAGTATCGCAGACACATGTGATAAATGACATTTTTTTTTTATGCATTGGTTATCTAAATGTGACCAATCAGATAGGGTCTTTCAACCTTTATCCCCGCCTTCCCAGTAGATGCTGTTCAGCTATTGCCTGGAGCTAAAAAAAAAAACACTAATGGGCGGAGTCGAGAGAGGAAAAACAGTCAATCAGAGTCAGAATATCAGCTGACGTTTTCACTCATTCATAGTATGGACCAACTATTTTTTATGTAGAATAAGTCTCTGATGTCCCTAGAGTCTGTAAAAACTGACCCTTTTAGGTTTTGATGCTAATTGTACCAATTTGGTAACTGTCGCTTTAAATTCAAATGAGAGTGTGCTCTTTTCAAAAGAGGGCGGAGCTAGAAACACCCATGTATCAGCATAGTGGCAGATTGAAAAACAAGACTAACTTTCTATGCTAACGAGGGAGAGATGGTCACTAGTGGGCAGGGCTTTCCCCTTCTGACAACACGTACAAAGGGAGAATGTCAATCAAAGTGTTTCTGCAGACTGTTTTCATCAAGTTAATTAATTTTTTACCACTAGAAGCTGGTTATATTTACACACTGCTGACACACAACGGTGTTTAAACCCCTTATAAAAATGATTTTTGCATAATAGGTCCCCTTTAAAGGCTAAATATTAGCATTTTGATGCAGTTTTTAAATCTGAATTAGTCTGATATAGAATCAATTAGATCTGAAGAATTTCTGTGTGGAGTTTGCATGTTCTTCCCATGTTAGCGTGTTTTCTCGAGGTGCTCCGGTTTCCCCCACAGTCCAAACACATGCGCTAGACCATTTCAATGTGGTCATGTCATTGGCCCATGGACATTTCCTGCTTGTTATCAAACTGTTTCATAACTGTAACAAGAGGCAATTCAATCATATCTTAATGTTAAAACAGCTATCATAACATTATCAATATGTCTCTCTTTTTGAATTCTCTGAAGCTATAGAAATGAAAAATGTAAAACAGGAAATGCATTGGGACCATTGTTTTTGTTTACATCCCTCAAAATGGTCTATAGGGGAATTGAATAAACTAAATCGGGTGCTTCCCAGTATTGGGTTGTAGCTGGAAGGGCATCTGCTGCATAAAACATATGCTGGAATAGTTGGCGGTTTATTCTGCTGTGGCGACCTCTGAAATAGAGACTAAGCCAAAGGAAAACTAATGAATGAATGAATGAAAGAATGAATATATCTAATAGGAAGAGCAGGCTGGTGCCACATTTGTATGTTTTATTTTCTTTAGTTAGAGCAGAATAGCTATACGTTTTTTTTGCAATGTTCTTTATATTAGCAGTAGGTCAGATTCAGTTGCAGTAAAATAATTGGTTTTGTTTTATTTATTTCTGTTGTCACAGTTCTTTCTTTTATCCTCCCCAGTTTTGAGTGTTCTTTGCTTTGCAAACTTTTAACTTCTGCTATATTGTTGAATATTCTGTAAATATTATATTTTTTTCTTATCTTTGTGAACATTTATTTAATAGTGACTTAAGAGAAATAAATAAATTCACTTGTATTGATTGTCCGCGATCATCTTTTACATTTCCATTGTGAGGTGGTTGCCAATAGTACAAACTGATCTTTCAATGTCATCCTTTCATTAAACCATAGATAGTATAATAAAAGAGAAGGATGTAACAGTCCCATATATAGTAGCTGTGGCTCACACCACATGTCTACCATAGGAGTTTATTACTTGTTTGTTTATACTGCAAGAGCCTTGAACAGTCTTATTGATTGTGCAGCATGGAAAAGAGAAACAGGTGAACTCCATTTGTCACTCAGCTTTAGCTAGTAGCATGCATCTATTTATTGATTGTGGAAGAACAATCAAATGGGAAGAGTATTGCATTGAACAGTCATCCAGGCCGGAAATGCTTGCTCTGTATGATGGCTTGACAGTTTAATCGACTGATTATTCCAGAGGAGTTGTTTTTAAGGCGTTGCGGTCAATCCTCACAGCGCGGTCAGTCGAAGCATAATGGGTCAAGATGTGGGAAAAGGATTAAATTACACGCTGGCGACATTGTGGCCCTCGTAACAGCTGTCATAATTCATCTCATATCCATTATAACCAATCAGATTGCTAACTTGTGAGATTTATGGATAGATTTATAGAGCCAGTGAGCGTTATTGATTACTGGCAAACGTATCAAATGTAGCATAAAAGCTCAAAATGAATATTTATCTGGACTATTGGGAAGTGGAAAGTAGTTCAAGTCAATACTAAAATGAGAAAAACTAAATCTAACAAAAAAAAGTGCTGACTTGAGTCACTACATGCATTGGAGACCATGCTATTGCTATTGACTGAAAGGTATTGCAACAACGCTACTTTCTGATGTGTTATGTGAGCCTGTAATCAATAATTGTACAAAATATGATGCTCTACAAAATGCCGTTTCTAAGCCAACAAGATTATCTCATTGGGAATGACACACACACACACACACACACACAGATGTTTGTTTTTCAGTCTTAGTAAGGACATTACATAGACTTCCATTGTTTTATATAAGGTTATTGATACAGTCTATTGCCTAACCCTACCCCTAAACTAGGTGTTCTCAAACTCGGTCCTGGAGGTCAGGTGTCCTGCAGATTTTAGCTCCAACTTGCTTGCAAAGATGTTTCTAGAAAGCCTACTAAAAGCTTGATTAGCTAGCCCAGGTGTGTCTGATTGGGGTTGGAACTAAACTTTGTAGGACATCAGTCCTACAGGACCGAGATTGAGAACCACTGGCCTAAACCAACCCTCACAAAAGTGTGCAAATCATAAGATATTAATAAAAACAAGTTCTGCCAATTTAATAGCGTTTTTAATTAGCGAGGACTAGTGAAATGTCAACACTAGTGGATTGCCTTCATGTATTTTAAAACAGGTAGAAAAAATGAGCCCTTACAAGTAAACCAGTACAAACACACTCTCTGCCCTCACTCTGGTTGGAAACCAGACTCTGGTTGCCTCCATTCTTTAGAAGGAAAAACTCATTCATGTTTATTTAATGTGAACAGCTTACCATATTAAAACACTGTAGCACACCGTTTCCTGCATTGCTATTCAATATTCATGTCAATGAAATGACTAAAGTCAACTCAGCAGCTCAGGTTTGCAGTTGTTGTGTTGGTCTAATGTTTGATTCATGTGTATTTTTGTTTTAAAGGAGTATGCTTGTACAGCACTTTAGCAGACATGTGTTGTGTCTTAAAAGCACTTTATAAATAAACTTTTGACATCTGATGCTGTTAACTTAGGATGCAACTTTTAGGTCCTGTAAGTTTAAACATTGAAGCAAAAGAAATTCTAATAGAGAATTCAGTGCTGAACTCTTATTTATAATAAAAGAATACTGTTTTGATGAATGTTTAATGTTAATATATTATTATTAATTACGATTATTTTCATAAACGACTCAGTTCCTTTATTCATCAGGGGTCACCACAGCAAAATGAACCACCAACAATTCCATATGTTTTACGCAACGGATGCTCTTCCAGCTGCAACCCAGTACTGGGAAACACCCATACACACTCATTCACACTCACCTATACACTATGGACAATTTAGCTTACTCAATTCACCTCAGCGCATGTCTTTGGATGGTGAGGGGAAAGCGGAGCAAACCCACGCCAACACGGCAAGAACCTGCAAATTCCTCACAGAAACGCCAACAGGCCCAGCTGGGACTCGAACCAGCAATCTACCTGCTGTAAGGCGACAATGCTAACCACTGAGCCACCGTGCCAACACCTTACAATCTTCTACTGTGCTTTTAGTTGTAATTTGTTTGTTAGCCATTGAACATCCACTTGCCTTTATACATTATATATATTAGCATTTTTTTCCCTCTATAATAACAAAATTGGAAATGGAAACAGCCAATCAGAGTTCTCACTTTCACAGACATTGTCCAGAAGCAATATTTTACAATAGGATACTAAATATTGGTAATATTTTACAATTTCTCATTTGTTAGAAAAGGTTAATGCATCGACTAACATGATTAATCGAATCTATTAACTGTCGTTAATGTTCCCTAAAATGCATCATGCATTGTTTATGTTAGTTCACAGTGCATTAACTAATAATAACATTTAGAACTGATTTTATAAATTAATAAATAAATAAATCAAAAGGTTTGCATGTTTGTATTAACCCTTATGTGCTGTTGGGGATGTTTTCATCCACTCTGGGGGGATTTTGAGGCTTATTTTTGGCCTCAACTTTCTCTGTGTTTCAGCAAATCGAATGCTTTTTGATAACAAATTTAATTTTGACACATTTTTTTGGAAAAATGCTTTGAAAGTTTTCAAAAACTCAATACACTCTGGGCAAATCGACTACCCTTTTATTAGGTTGGTGCTGTTTTTGCCCCATTTTATTAACATTTTTGATTGGCAAGCCATGACACCCTATAGTCATGCATTCTTGATTGTTGGTGGTTTTCCCTATTGGTAAAAGGTAAAATTTGTCAATTTTACTGTATAAAAGATTTATACATATTTATTTTCCAAACTGTATCAAATTAAACATTTAGGCCCAGTTTCACAAACAGGGCTTAGCTTAAGCCAGGACTAGACCTTAGTTAAATTAGGCTATTTAAGCCACATTTATAAAAACAGCCTTAGAAAAATACACAACTGGTGTGCAGCTGTAGACAAAAAATGATACTGACATATTTTAAGACAAGTTATCAACGGCAAGCTATTTTCAGTTGGGACAGCTCAAACATGCAATTTATTCCATGACTAGCCTCAAACCTTGTTTGTGAAACCGGGGGTTAAAGTGTTAACAAAATGTATAAAATGACCAAAAAGTTTATGAAACCTCTGAAAATACATTATATAGAAATAGAATTATCATCATACAGAAATGACATACAGAATTGACTGTATGGTAAGCTCATGAAAAAGGGTATTTCATTTTTAAAGATCATCTTAAGACATAGTATATCATTAAGATTACACTGCATTTCTCCAGTCAGAAATATGAATGAGACTGTGCAAGAAATAACATTCCAATAGGCAATTCATTGCAATTCCAATCCCAACTCTCCAATCCCATGGTGCACTGCAAAAAGAGCAGCATGTGTCAGTCACCCGTCTCTCCATCAGCAGCCAATCAGCCTCCGGCACTGGAGATGGAGGACGGGTGCGCTGAGGTCACCGTCTTCATGTTTTCATTCCCACAATCTCTAGTTCTGGGACTCCCTGTTTTCTCATTGGCCATTATATGGAGCTCCTACATTCTTCAGGTCAGGCTACAGGTCCCTTATAAACCTCAGTGCATTCATCTGCGCTCAGTGTGATGTTATTGTTGCGGAGCTCTGTTCTCCCTGAGGGAAACTCACACCATTCACTTTACTCAACACGCAATGTATTGTACCACACTGTGGCCCTGAAGAATCAAGAGAGAGGTCAACCTCCTGGTCACAAACTTTCACACACAAATAAAATATATTGTATATGCTGCAACTGCAGATGTGCACATTGCAATATTGATGCTGAAACAATATATTGTGCAGCCCTTGTATACACTTTTGAATATCACTTTTCTGCCACAATAAGAGGTGGGAATACTTCTGGAGGAGATTACTCTTTCCAGTCTCAAAGCATTTCAGTCCATCAGACCAAATGTAAACAAAACAAAAATTGGCGGTAGGCTCACGAAAAAGGCTGTTTTATTTAGGAATCCACTGACACACAACTACTTCACCTAAGTACTGTTCATTTGTTCATGTTCATTTATATGCCTATTTGTTTACTAGGCATTCAAGTCACCACCATGTTGGAAATTGTGATAGATGCTGCAATTCATTGAAACTGAGGCTGATTTTGCACTTGAAAACCAGAGGGATAGTGCACAAAAGCAATATAAGGGATTAAGCTAGGGCTTTCAGATAACCTGGCTGAATTTAGCTCTAGAGGTTTATTCTTTGCAGTAAGTCCTTCGATGCTACAAGAAATTAATGTGTTTTACAGTCACCTCATATTCTTGGCTATTTACATGTGTTTTCCAACAAACAGAATTAAAAATATGTCCAATATATCTAATTATTATTCAACAGATTAAATAAAATCAACTAAAAACCTAAATGAAAGAGATTAAAGAGTATATACACATAATAATTAAATACAGGGTTTCTGCAGGTTTCACCAAGTCAAATTTAAGAGTTTTAAAGATCTTTTTAAGACTATTATGATTTATGTATATTAACGGCATGGTTGGGTCAATGAAAAAGATTTCAACTTGCCTAATTGAAGCAATTTTAATTGAGTTATATCTTAACCACATATTTTAAAAGTGCCAAAACAAGCAAAATCTAGTTAAAATAAAAACTATAATAAACTAAATTTATGCACAACAGTCTGTCTAAAATACATGGAGAACTTTTAAACAAATGTTAAGGAAGATAATTACACCATATTGGTAAATAGAGTTAAATATTTAATTTTTGTTTTATTGAGATGATTATTGGTGATTTGTTGGCTAGATTGGGTAACTTTACATAGGTAGACAAAAATTAAGACCTGTTAAGAATGATTTAAGACCTACAACACAAAATTTCAGTCAATTAAAAGACCCTTTAAGGCCTAAAATTATGTTTTGGAAATTTAAGACTCAAGATCCCGCTGAAACCCTGTAAATAGATAATCTAAACAGATATAATAGACACGATTGTGTAAAATGCATAACATAAAAGTGTTTGCAATTCATTTTTATGATTACTAAGTAGCATGAATTTCTATTGTTCACATTTAAGGCAACGTTTACTACCGTTTACTACTGTTCATCTGTTTTGAGAAATGGACATTGTCAATAAATTTACATTTTACACATAGTGCTATTGTGGCTCTGCCATACTTTTTTTTGTTACCTGTATTCCACCATGCCTCATCAAGTAGGATGGCCAGCTGTAAGACAGTGATCCCACTGCTGACACCATTTGTGACGAGGCGTGATAGAATGTCCATTCCTCTTTACAGTCCATCCAAAATGCTCATAAATATGTACAAATGATATTTGTAAAAAACATAATAATAATTTGGATAATCAGGAAAATAAAGAAAAAAAAATCTCAATACAAACTAGAAAATAATCATATACCTGTAGAAATGACTGCACTTTGCTATTCAACCTTTCACAAAAAGGTACTTCACACTAGCACTATTTGCCTCCAGCAAAAAGACCACCCTCAACAACCAACAGGTCTGAAATGACGTACTGTCGAGATCGCGACAGAGCCCTTAGAGTTACCAGGTTGGTGGGAATGAGGGGCATTTCTCAACATGTTACCTGATTGGCTCACATCAGACTGCATCTATATTTGCATAGTTGATTATGTGATCAATCCCATGGTCTGTTTAAAAATGCAGTTTAGTTGTATAATGTTGTATAATTAGTTGTATAATCGTATAATGTTGAGTATAATGCTATGGTTTAGAATAATGTTTGTAATAACTTTATTTATTTATTTTTATCTTTTTCAAACAACATTGTTTTTTTTTTATTATTTTATTTCATTTTATTTTGAGGGGATAGTGTAAAAATAAGAAAACTAAGATGTATTTTTTCTTATTCTGTATTATATACTACAGTGCATTGTCTTGTTTAAATACAAATAAAGAAATGCAGTATAGAGCATTTACCCTGGCTATCTACACCAGGCTTGACAACGCGACACATTCTCATCCTGGACCAGCAAACGCACAACAGACAGATTAAACTAGGTCAAGCCACACTTTTTCTCTAATAATAGCTTTCTTAATTCTACTTTTGCACAATACCCCACTGGAAGATTAATTTGCAAGAGGGAAGTTCAATGGTTGTACTTGAGCACTGTTTTTACAATGCCATTTCAATTTCAAGATGTTGCAAAGGACAAGAAATACAAACCCAATGGTCAAAAACATCAAGCAAAATTTTTAATACACCCTTGTTGAACAGTACTAATACTAGTTAGAAGCTATCCAAAAGAAAATGCTGAGCTAATATGCACCACTGAACTGTATAAAAAAGAAACTGAGAATAATACATTTAAATAGCACTTAAACTTACATTTCCAAAGCAGTATATTCCTAAACAAAGCTTTCTCCTCTAACCTCCCTGTTCAGTCCCAGTGAACGAGACCTCCTAAAACCAAGACTACACCAAATCTTTGCAAAAAAAAAAACTCAGAGGATTAATTTAACACCAGGCAGAGATACCAGACAGCAACAAGAGAGAAAATGTCTCTGTGGTTAGATTAATTGCTCAGTCATTCCAGGAAGACTCAGATTATAGGATTTCCCAACATGAAGATTTGCTTCAGAGGAGCTTTGGTTGATCTTTTTATTCCTTCACTCTGCGCCTTCACGTCTACTCACATGCATAAATGCATAAATACCCCAACTTGTACACTGGCAAGCTTTATTTCCAAAGACAGGTAGGTTTGGAAGAGATATTTAAAAAATAAATGTCAAATGGAATCACTTAAGTGTTGTATCTGACATTAATAAACAGCAACAAAAAGAAAAAAGGAGTGGGTACACATTGTGGCAAAAACTGCACCGGCCTATTTTGCATTTACCTGAATAAATATGCATGTACATGTCTTGAAATGTGTCAGCTTTCTAACGGAATTTAATATTAGTCCATGTGTGGGGTCTACGAACTTTAATTAAAGTGAAGAATCTAATTAACAGCTGCACGAAATGAGAATAATTTTGAGCGCCATCGTTTTTATTCCTTGATAAGATGCGAGAGAAATAAGAATTCCCTGAATGCGAGGGGGAGATTATTATGAGAACAAAACACGCTGCAGATTTTTGCATCTATTCTTTTGTTGTTTAGCGTAGTTCAAAGAAAGCATTTCCATTTCAAAAGAGTTTCAAATGTGCGTTACACCACATCCAAACAACAGCACAAAGGGGAAAAGCAATATTCTATTCAACACATTAAAGACAGCCATAAGTTGAAAAGAGGAAAATAGGCTACGTGATAAAAGACCAGAGGGAGAAAATAAAAGTGCATATATTAAATTAAAACTCAAATGTAAATCTTGGAAAAACTTATGTCAGCTCAAATTAAATTCTCTGCACACGTGTGGCCAATCACAAATCTCGGTTTTGTGGTCAAGAACACTTGAGCTGGATATTAGAAGAGTAGAGCCAAATACCTCAGAGGTTTGGAGGACAAAAACGTCTAGTATTTTAAAATCCAAACTTGTTTTATTCAGGGTTTTTTCCCCATTTGGTCTAATGACCATTGATAGTCATACGTCAGAGCTGAAGTTATTGTACAGCCATATGTTTCCAGAAAGCAGCTGCACTTATGCTAAACAGAAAAATCATCTTTATTGGGTCAGAATGATATCATGGCTTTTGAGGACACCAGTAATTACACATCCTGAAGAACAAAGATGTAGGGGTTTATGGGAAACCCCAAAGGGGAATTTCATTGAGAGCCAAGAGCCAGCGCCAAACAAGCTGTCTGCCTGACAAAACAGGTCAAAAAGAAAAAAAAAAAAAAAAAAAAAAAAAAAGACCCTCATCTGGCTCAGTTGAAGCCCTCATCTGGCTCAGTTGAAGCCAGATATAAATTCACTGTAGGCCATTTGGAAACTGGATCACATCTGCGTTTGAGACCATAACTAGCTTTGTTTTTAATCCAGAAACTCAATACAATTGTATACTTTGACATTATAAATTGTGTGCAAATACATGCATCACATAAACGTAAAATAAGGTAATTCAATAACATTGTTCAAAGTTAAGAAATCCAGTGAAGAGTGTAGTGTTTACAGCTGTTCAGGTTGAAAACAAGAGAGATTTCCAGTGACTCAAAAGTCACTATTACAGGTCAATATTCTGATTATTTGTTAATGTTTATTACTCATTATGGCAGTAGTAATTAATGAAATAAACCATTTAATAATTAACCAAATAAACCAGGCAAAATATGAAGTACAGCAAACTTCAGAATTGAACACATAGCATTTACTGTATCCTTTTAATGACTTAAACCACACGTTTATATTGGTTTTGGCTAAGTAAATGTCTAGAGCAATTAAAAAAAAAAATCAATAAATAAAAAACATTTATTTAGAAATGAAGAATGAAAAACAAAGATTTGATTAATTTAATAATAACACTGCTTTGACTTTATTTAAAACTATTTTCTTTGGTGGAAAACAACAACAACAGACATATCATAAGCATAAAAAGATTTTTTTTTTTTTAAACATACAGCAATACTTTGCCTATTGTTGTTTTTTTGTTTTTTATTAGAGATGTAGATAGCTCCTAGTATATGACACTGAAAATAGTGGTTTATTACATAAAAATACCATTTTTAAGCTACATTTAACATTAAAAACACAAGTCAAAATAAAATGCTTGAACAATAACACCTTGTTTTTAAAAGAGTATCTTTATGCAGTATAATCTGCAAATAAAACGAGCACAAGCCATGAGCAGGGTGTAGCAATATTCTGAAATAGGGCTGGGCGATTAATCGAAAAGTAATCAAAATCGACAATCAGAACCTATAATCGATCTAATTTTTTCAGGTACATTTTTTCAGTTACTTTCCCTACCGCATGTGGAGTCACGTGACTCCGTTCTGTTAAGGCTGATTTATACTTCTGCGTCAAACACACGGTATGGTCCGGCACAGCCTTTGCTCAATCGCATACGTGGCGTGCACCTCTCAAAAAATATAACTACACGTAGCACTTTTGCATTACATTGACAATGATTGGAAAGCGGCATATTTTCTATTAAAAATAAAATGATTATTTACATGAAAAAATTGGGTTTACAGAAGATTCAAGAAATGCACTGTTTAAAATATTATATACAGGATATACAAGAGTTATTTTATTTAGAAAAGATACTGCTTATTTTCTACTTGAAAAAAATTCAAAATAATTAATTTTGTTTCCAAAGGTGCAAGTTATTTGTTTTCACTTTATCATAAAAAAAGGTGACTGTTCGTTTTAGGTAACGTGTTTTAATTTCAGTTGTTCAACATTGATGTTCAATAAATAACGATAGATAGTAGATATGTTTTCCTCAATTATTTTAATATCCAGTCTTCATTCAAAAATCTCTCACTTGTAATATGTAAACATATTTACTGTACAAAACCTGTCAGTGAACCATGAGGGCAAAAAATAAAATAAATAAATAAAATAATCGTTCATTAATCATAATCGAGTTAAACTGTTCAATTAATCGAGATTTAGATTTTAGACCAAATCGCTCAGCCCTATTCTGAAAGAAACATTTTTTATTTTTTGTATCTGCACATTTTCTTCGAGGATGACTACATGGGGTCTATTAATGAACACGAGCTAAAAGGCCATCTATTCTGCCACCTAGGTGGTGTAAAGTATTAAATTTAAGCTATGTTATGCATGCCCAGTTTTTTTCCCCATATGTATTAGGGTTTTTGAGCTGTCGTATACAAAACTTTTTTTATTTAAAGAATTGTCAAATTAGTTATAAGGTCATTGTAACTGAATTTTCTTTAGACTTTTTTTTTTTTTTTGCAAAGCGAGTGGTGTACTCAATATCAGATCACACATTGTTAAAACATCAATGATGGCTAGAGTAGTTATAAAACCTATGATGTCTGCAATATTTCCAAGAGGAAAATTACAACAATGCAATCAATTCTCAATGAGCAAAATAAGGTCTTGCCCTACATTTAATCCCTTACAACTTCACTTTCATGCAGCCTGCTGCTATACAGTATTTTCAACAAAGCATGCAGCAGTTTTTGTCAACTGAACAATCCCAAAGCCACCCGTACAGTGGGCACAGAACAACAGTGTGGACCACTTCGGTCCATCTGGCCCCCTTTTTGCCTCAAGTGCTGGTTTACATGGACTCCCTGAGACCCACAGATGTCTGGGGTGGACAGATATATAACTAGGCCAGGACTGAGGCTAAATGCAGAGGTTAAAATCACTGACATTTTGCTAAATTTCACAGTGCATTTGGACAGGAACCAGCTCCAGTCCTTATCAGTGTGATGCAGCCCACATGTGTGGAGTCTTTCTCTCTGTGGACCAACTGGCAATCTTCACACCCTCCTTTATAAGGTTCATTGAGTGCGACCCCTTCTTCTGGCCCTCGATACTGCACATCCTCAGAGAAACACACATGTAAGTTGCCATCACCAAAATGTTGAGCAAAGTCTTTTGAAAGAAATGTTGGGAGAGAACAAGTTAAAGAACAAGACTTTGGTTATAGTCGGTTATTTTGTGTTTTATTTATCCTATAATACATCTACTAAAATGTATTACTACATGCAGACAAACTGAGCGCTTGAGAGTTGCGGTGAGTGGACTTAAAATAATACAATTATAAAGTTTAAAAGAAAACGCAAGTCTCTCCACCAGGCAAATCATACTTTTTGTTGCTGGTTTACAAACACAAATTCATTGGGAAAATGTGCCCTGATCTACATTTTTTAGAGCCGAGAAATGTGTGCTAGCGGATACATATGGCTGCATTTTGTGTGAAAATAGCAGCGCTAGACTTGGGAGACGAATCGGAACAGGGTTCGAGTCCAGAGGAAAGTTCCAGAAACCAGATAAAACAAAACCCAAAAAAGCAGCATGATGTTGCAGTAGAAGCATGCAACCACAATGGCTTATCATATCTACTTTGCTGATGAAATTACTATGGGTTGTGTTTAGGGAAGGGTGTGTGTGGGTCAGTCCATATTAAGCTGATATATTACGCACAACGACAAATCAACCAGCTTCTCTTATGGATGTGCGCTAGAAGAACGTTGAGACATTAGAAAATTTAAGCAGTTCATACTGCTCACAAAGTAAAGGATTTGGACATTAAACTCTTTTTAAATGCTAAAGAGATTAATTAGGGGGCAATTATAAAGCAGATATGAATCATTCAGATCATTTAATTTCAAGATCATTGTGAGTCATAAATGATGTCTGTAAGAGAGGCATATGCACGGTTTCCTTTTTTTTGTGCCTATATTTATTACTCTGAATCACCCATATATGCACATTTGAGGAACAATCTTAAATAAAAAAATAACATGATTTTTACACAATATTTTATAAATGAGCCCTCCGATGTAAACAGGTTCTTGAGGCCATGCCTACACTAATCAGGAATAGTTTAGAAATTGATTTTTGTCTAAAAATCGCTCAAAGTCCATGTTATTGTTTTCAATTCTTTCCGTCATCCACACTAAAACGACTGAAAACGTTTCCATTCATGTACAGTGCATGTGAACAGATGCAAGACGCTTTTACCTGTGTCATATCTGCCTGCTGTTTATTTACTTTCCATCTCTTTGAAGAGGCAATATGGAGCATGTACAAACTAGGGCTGTGAGATAGAGGCAAAAGAAACCTATCACGATTTTCCTGAACAATATTGTGATTTCGATTTTAATCACGATTTTGTCAAAGACAGACTGAATCTGTGTTTACAGTGTGAATCTGAAACATATTTCCAAAGAAAAACAATTAGATCTTTATCAAAGACCTGTAACATGTCTTTAAAACAGACAGAAAATAAAAATCACCTAGTAGAGCTGTAACAAATTGTCTCTAGAACAGACCTAGGGCAAAACAAATGTGTATGTGTAGGCTATGTTTGTGAGCATGTGCGCCGTCGAACTCAAGTAAGGCTCCGATGTTCTGCTTGACCAAATATCAGAAGTATTGTGCGTGTGTGTTCACAGATTTGTTTTGTCATGCATAGATCATAGACCTCTTTGTAACGCTGCCGTGAAACAGGCCGTTCACTATCGCGTCTTTTGTGCACACAAGTCCATTATTTCCAATGGAGGCGCATGGATTGCATGCACATTTAAAAAAGCGGCGCACGCGCGTATGCCAGGTGCACACAGATGAAAACATCACTTTTCAGGCAAACTTTAATTTAACTTTACAGAATGCCGCACCACGAGTCACGTAACAAGAACTGACCGATCAGCTTCATACTTTGTATGGAACAGCTACACATTTCTTTTACCTCAGACTAACACAAGACACCCAAACACCAACTGCTTTTTAATACTTTCCATACATAAACTTGTATCGAAACTGCAGAAATGTTTTGTTAGTTTGTCATCCTCTGAGAAAACGGTTGATGGTCACCGAGCAACAACAAAGGAGCGACCACAAAGCCTCATGAAAACGCTAAAGGAACGTTGCGCTCACGATATCCATGCGCTTTTAGATGCAATATATGACTGACTTACAAATGACCTGCTTCTGCCATACAACAGCCTGCCTGTATCCAAAGCAACTGAATCCCACACCACAAATGTTGACTA
Organism: Danio kyathit; assembly: GCA_903798195.1. Lineage (NCBI taxonomy): Eukaryota > Metazoa > Chordata > Actinopteri > Cypriniformes > Danionidae > Danio > Danio kyathit. Next base: position 2,022,718 of record LR812542.1, read on the forward strand.
GTTTGGCACCAAATCCTCCTCTGCTGAACTCATCACCCCTGTATACGCAGTCGATTCACTCTCTTGTTCTCGTGCTCGGTTTAGGCATGCTGCATTATGATTGGTTCAAATACCACACTGCGGGAAAATCGTGCTGCAAGGCGATTTAGAAATCGCATGTCCAAATAGCGATTTCAATACGATTTCGATTTATCACACAGCCCTAGTACAAACAGACATTCATCTTTAATAAAGCTTTCAAAAGCAAGAGCATCCAAAACATCTGCTATATAATGTCGTCCACCATGTTAGCTGAATAGGTCACATGACTAAAATGTATCATCATTTTCTAAAGCCTCCATTTTTACAGTCCATACTGCAACAAAAAAACGGTATTTTCAAATGCATTCACTTTGGACAGCATTTTTGTTTCCTAATAACATCACCTCAGAGTGGACCGAAGGCCAAAACGGAGAGAAAACTATGCGTTTTTAAACAAAAACCTATTAGTGTGGACATGACCTGAGAAACACATGAGGTTACCTTCACCTAAATGTTGAACAGTCTTCTACACTGTAAGAAATGCTGGGTTCCACACAACGTTTTTACAAATTTAAACAGACTGAACATAATTAAGCTGCACCCCAAAAAAACTTCAACTCATTTTCAAGAAGTTGTTTAAACAAGCAGCAAAAGTAATTTATTTTGAGTGCAGGAAGAAATGTTGTGGACAGGGAGGAAACAGGTTAAAGGACGTGACTTTGCACAGATTTGCGAGTGACTCTTTCCACACTATAGCGAATGCTTCCGTTCCTTACGTCCTCAAATCGAGCCCTCAAACAGGTTCAAACCATTACAGGTGACTCTAGTCAGGACCTTCAACCTCAAAAGCAAGGAATCATTTAGGAAGGGTGCATGAGCAGAAAAACCAAAGGGACAGAAGAAAGCAAGTGAGCAACATGTGAGTCATTAGCGTGTAGTCGTAGCGCACCGATGCATCTGCTTTTCATATCAACGCAACTGCACAACGACCTAAAGCAGTCTCCGAGGAGACCTCAGGTTAAGACCACAGAATATACATGTGAAATCAAATCCTCATATTGACAGCCCCAGTCTGCTATTGATTACAGAGACCACAGAGGTTTATGGGATGTTATGGGACCGGTGTGGAAAGGCGATTTAGACTCACCACATAAACACTACAGTGTGAATAACGACAGAGCATCTCGGAGTTCCAGACACGTTTACGGGCCCCGCAGGGTCACCAACCTCTGACTGCACGCTCCGTTAAAAAGCAGGAATCAAGAGGGGTATTACAACATGTGCAGAGATTACTGTATAGAATGACAAGAGAAACAGCATATAGCCATGACAACATGCAGATTTGTGCTGCTTTATTGTTTTGTTGTGGAGCTTCTGCTGCACAGCAGGATGTAATTTCAATCCAAAGCATTATGGAGAATATAAGTGTTGACAAGAGCATCCAATGAAGCCACATTGTTTCATTTACATTAGAGCTGCACGACTCTGGCTAAAATGAGATCGCGATTTTTTGTTTAAAATAAAGATCACGATTTTCTCACGATTCTGTAGATGTAAAATAAAGATTAATATGAGTCGGCTATTATTATTGTTATTCTCAAACATATGGTAATACAACCATAATAATATTACGTGTAGGTCTAGAAAATGCTAAATTTTGAATAGACTTTGAATGATGGACTTGAACAGACTTTAAATTTGTCCCGGTCATTAATGCACAGTAAAGTGATGACAACCATTCATAATTCTGATGTTGAATTATTATAATCGAGACATATGCTTGCAATCTGTCATTGACAACATTATTAGACCATTTATTCACTGGTAAATTCAGACATTTGTCATTATCAGATATTGCATTATATTCAACATATAGGCTAGAGTAGTTATACTGACACTGTAAACATTTATTCTCATGCACAACTCTGAGTTGGTTATGCAAGAAAAACATTAAATGCTTGTCGTAATCATAACTCTAAAATGCGATATGACTATTTATGATGATTATTATGATGATGTGCACGCTTTCGGTTTCATTTTCACTGCTAAGTGCGGTTCATGCTTCCTGCACGGCTCCCAAATGATAACTCTGTGCCACAAACTGAAAATTATTTACAACTTTATTACCTGTTATTCACAGCCTATGCAGGTTCTGATCACTAAAGTAGACACGGGCGTCTATCATTAAGTAGGGCGAGCGTCCGCCCTCTCTGTGGTAACAGCTCATGGTCAGCTCACGTCTCATGTAATTTTGCGGCCGTGAATACATCATTACATGAAGGCAAAAATGACATTTTTGGGTGAATTATACCTTAAAGATACAGTATGTGACTCTTTCAACATCATTTGGAGGTGTCCATGTGTCAAATGTGGCGTCGCACGAACTGTTCAGTGTTCATTCGAGGTTCAAAACATTACGTGAGCCCCGCCAGCCGAAATCATGTCGCGCAAACACAGCGATGATGTCACATTTGCCGCGCGCACTGCATGTCGGCCTCATGTGTAGTTGTAATACTGCAAATTACAATTGAACTAGTGAAATAAAGAACTACAACAACACGAAAACCAAGCAACAGCAGCAAAAAATAATTTAATAAAAGAATTTAAATGGGCATTAGACGTAGCATTACACGGACATCGGAAAATTAAGACCTGTGCAAAAATATTTAAGACCTAGAACAGCGAATTTAAGACTTTAAGGCATTAAACTTCGATTTTTAAATGTTAGACTTTAAGACCCTGCGGAAACCCTGTATATATATATACAGTATATACATATATATATAATTATATACTTTTTTTTACTACTACTATCTATTGTGTACTGTTTTTTTTATTATATATATGTATGTTACTTTTTATGTAAATGCTTTGGCAATAAATTTGTAACATTTGTCATGCCAATAAAGCAACTACTGAATTTAATTGAATTGAGAGAGAGAGAAATGCAGTTTACTTTCATTTTCTCAATCGCAGTAAAATATGGGCTTCTGCTGTAACTTTAGCGTCAGTGAAAGACTGTCCAGCAAACACACACGCAGTAAACTGTGCAGAGTTTCTGTGTTTTTAAGTAGTTGCAGTGTTTTATTTACTCACGCTCGCCTCCCTTGCCATAGTAAGCTATTGATTGTGAGATTAGAGATTATGATCTATTACGGAACCGTAATCTGCATCGCGGTGCACAGAAGAAACAATTAATTTTGACACCCCTAATATAAAAACACACACGCACGCACGCACACACACAATTTCACCTAATGACTTGAAAACTGCTATTTGGAAAGAATGCATTAATTTCGAATGTCGGGGCAGTCAAATAGTATTCAGGTAGAGAATTTTAAATAACCAAATCTAAAATAACACTGCCAAAGTCTGTATAAATAATTCAGTAAAATTATTCTTCATTAAAGAAATGGTAAAATGTCTTTGGCCTAAATACTTAGAACAACGATAGACCTTAAAAACATGTGCAAATGAAAAATGTTCACTCCATTTTGGTTAAACTGCAATAACTACAAAATTCTCACATGTTCTGAACTGTTTCTGCTGGTCAACCATTATCATAACTTGTCATTGAAGATCCTGCGATGTGACTATTGCGAATGTGCACATTGCGATATCGATGCTGAAACTATATAATGTGCAGCCCTTAATTGTTACATGTTTTAAAGAAGCCTGGACTGCATTATAGTAGAGCATCCCATCATGTGATGAAGGTGGTTCACTAAAGTGAGCATCAGTAAAGCACAGAGTGGCAGTGATCAGACAACAGACGGGTTCACTCAGAGGAGAGAATCTGAGTTCATTCTCAATACACGAGCACTCTGAGCTTCAGGAGCGGGCCGACTGTGACTGGGTATGTGTTGTGCCAATCTGCACCTGAACCGCATTAAGAGTAACCCTGCTGGGCCGGGACAGGTTATGCTCTTCCTTCCTGTGATTCTCTCAAGTTTGCCTATCTCACTTCCCTGCTGCTTTCCTTCAACTTTTCTTTGACACGACCCATGTCTAGCTTTAAGCACACACACACACCTGGGTTCTTACATTTTTTTTGCCAACGTAAGAACCCAAGAAGTAAAATTTACGCACTCTTCAAGCATTTTCTAGGTGCACTTTACAAACACTTTACAAGTGTGGCAAATGACATATTTACATACTTCTAGGGATGCACTGATTAAACGATTTCACTATTAACCACGCTTTAATTCGTCATGGTTAATTAATCATAAAGGCTTTTCAACTAGGGATGCAACGATTATAGATTTTGGTTGTACGATTATAGTCTGAGAAATAATCACGGTTTCACGGTTATCACGATTATTATGCATTCATTCATTTCAAACACCACTAGTTTAGAAAATAAGATGAAAACTCCTTATATATTGCTGCTCAGTAACCAATTAATACAGCACACAATAATATTAGAAACAAACAATAGTCCATTTCTTTCTTTGTGCTTAAAAATAAGTGAATGCTTTTGACATTTAAACAAATAATTTTACACTGTAAATAAATGACAGAACAATTAATAAATATTTGTAAATAAATAAATAAAAAACAGTATTTGTCTAATGCAGAGCTTGAAATTAACTTTTTTACCTGGTAGCACCGGTGCTCCCAAAAAAAAAAAGTAGGAGCATCAGAAAAGAATTAGGAGCACCCACCAAAAATGAATGAGCACCACTGCAAATTGTATATTAACAGATTTATTGCATTTAAAAACAACATCAATCAGGACTAACAAAAGCCAGAAACAACTATCTAACTAATTCTGTGATGACTTGTTGATATTTGTGCAATAATTCCAAAATGAATGTCTAATAATTATAAAATATTAATGATGACAAAGATGACAATAATACTAACAAAGAATTACATTTCTCATTATCATGCTGCCTTGAATGTGCTTGAATGTTATCTGCTATAAAAAGTCCTGCTGTTACATTATGAAAAATAAATCTATGACTTGCATCAAACAAAAATTAAGCATTGCAGTAAGAAATATTTATTTTGCACTATTGTTTTATATGCATGACAATTTAATAAACAGAAATAATGGACAAAAGAAAGGAAGAAAAGTCTCACTTCTGCCCCTCTTTCAGTTTGGTCATTTGGTTTGGAGTAAAACAAGCGAGTCAGCCGACCCAATATATAAGCGGGGCAGAGCAGGATTCTCGCGATGACCATCGGGGAAATACCATTCCTTGTCATGAGCCACAGTCTCATTTTAAACTTAATAAAGGCGAGCTTCTTTGGCGATTATGTATACAGTGTTAGATTTTCTCGATGCAACGCAGCACTCTCTACGAAATCACTCGATTGACCTTGGCTGGCTGATCAACATTCACCACATCATGATCGCTTTTATCTTCAGCCGTTTGCATTTCCCGCAGTCACAAAAGCCCCGTCACCTCAACGAGGTGCGTCTGAAAAGCGTGAGCGAGTTGCGTCGCATGCGCGTCCCTCCATTGGAAATAACGAACTTGCACAGGCTTGCCTTAGTTAGCCTCAGTCATAGTTAATCTGGTGTGCGTGGTTATTAGTCTCAGTGTACAAACTAGCGCACAGTTTGCATAACTGTTTAGTTGCTGCAGTTTTGTTTCGTGCAGAAACGCAGTGTTGAGAAGCCTTTACGATTAATTAACCGTGAAGGATTAAAGCGCAGTTAATAGTGAAACCGGTTAATCATTGCATCCTTATTCTCAACATCGCGTTTCTGCACAGAACAAAACTGCTGCAATTAAACAAAGTTATGCTGGCTGTGCGCTAGTTTGAAGTTCCAAGCTTGTACACAGAGGCTAATACGCATGCAGACTTGATTAACTATGGCTGAGGCTATTAACGAAAGGCCATTCACATATTGCGTCTTTTGCAAGCGCAAGTTCATTATTTCTTTTCTTGCACGCATATTGGGAATGATATGAACGACGCACTCACGCTTTCTAGGTGCACCTAGTTGAAAGTATGGTGCAAGTTCACCACGGGTCACGTGACAAGAAACGACTGATCAGCTTCCTCTTTTGTATGGAATCTACACATTTCTACTCCAAAGAGAAAAAAATACAAAACAAATTAAAACACCAAATAACTTTGTACTATAGTCGTTCAAAAGTGCCTTTCAGACGGAATTTGTTTTGACTACATTTGTTCTCTTTAAAAGGAAAATACTTAGATAATTACATTTGATTTATTCTTATTTTTATTTATTTATTGTTCTGTCATTTATTTTCAGTGTGAAGTTATTATTAATGTTTAAATGCCAAAAACTTTTTTTACTTATTTTTAAGTCCAAAGAGAAATTGACTTTTTTATTATTATTTTGAATGAATTATTATTATTATTATTAATATTATTTAGTGCTGTATTATTTGCTTACTGAGCAGCAATACATAACACATTAAAATATGAAGAGTTTTCATGAGATTTCTCTAAACTAGTAGTGTTTTGAAATTAATGAATGCATAATAATTGTGATAACTGTGAAACCATGATTATTCCTCAGACTATAATCATACAACCAAAATCTATAATCATTGCATCCCTGCATGCTTCATGACATTATATCAGACGCTAGTGATCATTTTATTCTATAGTTTAGTGTTCTAAAGGACAACTTTGATGGTGTATTATCTCCAAGCCAAACACTGAATTACTGCAATTTATGCTGTACAGTGTAATAACTTGCATCTTACATATGTCTTTTTTCGTCTTAAATGTATATAAAGGGTCCAGATAAAAAAAAAAAAAAATGGCAGGCAGATGAGATAAATAAATATGGACACAACATAATTACATTTGCAAGAATGTTTAAAGGTGCAGTATGTAAGTTTGACACCCAGTGGTTGAACTAGGTATTGCACTCCTAGATCAAAATAAACGCATGCGTGGGATGCCAGAGATTGAGTACAGAAGCGAGTGATTTAAACCTGTGTTCTAAATAAAATCAACGACACGCGATAGAGGGAATATTTTCCATATTAAAAGGAGTTTTAGTTCTAACCAACACCTCGAATTGAGATATTAGAAACGGTTTCATTTTCTCACAGCTCAACATGTGAAACCTATGACAGTGCACCTCAGGTAAGCCTCGTGTTTTATTCAGTGCTAAATGCTAACAATGTGAGTTTGAATGGATTCTAAACCTTACCGTTTCGTGAGTGAGTGCATATTCTGTGCTTCTGAATGGCTGTATTTACATTTCTGTCATGTTTCGTCTGGTGCAAACAGCTAAACTGCTGTTTGCGTGTTGTTAGGACACGAGATTACAATGTAACCTGCTCACCTAATGTTTACGTTCGTAATGTTTATATCATTTGCTAAGTAATAACCTCATGTGGAACTGAATCTGTCTCATTTCGACGTCTGATACTGTCCATTTCGGTCACGGGCGCATGCTTTCAGAGCCTTTCTGAATGAATGAATGAAATACGCTGTTTTCCAACAAGGCAACCCGGAGTGCTGAAATATAATTGGCTAAACTGGCATTCTGCAGGCTAAACAAAGACAGCGTTCCGGCACGGAAAAACCATTTTCAAAGCAGAATATCTGACTTCAGCATTGTTTTTCAGTTAAACAAGTATGTTCACTTGGGATGTTTCTTAAATATCTGCAAACATATTATGGTATTTTTATGCTTTAGAAGAGTCACAAACTTACATACAGCACTTTATCTAAAATCTTAAAACCAGTACATTAAATTCAAGCATTTTGAGATTTCCACCACATATACAAACCCTGTCCCTGTCACACACACACACACCAGTCTCTTTTTTTTTGCTAATTTTGTCAAATTTATCCACTTTTCAAGCATTTGAAGCGCATTTTTTAAATTATCAAACACTTTACAAGTATGGCAAATTACATATTTACAAACTTCATGAGATTATATCAGAAACTTATCATTATTTAATTCTATAGTATAGCATTATAAGAGAAAACATTTAGTTAAATTTTAAATAATATGTAAAATGTAATTTTTTTTATACCTTAAATGTATATTTATTTTCATTTCTGCAGAGAAAAAAAAAGTCATGCAGATCAAATAAATAAATATGAAAACAACACAAGACAAGCACTTTATCTAAAATCTAAGCACTTTTCAAACCTTGAAAACTGTGCATTGAAATTAAAGCATTCTCAAGGTTTTCCAGCACTCGTAAAAACCCTCACAGACACGCACACACACCTCTGCAGACTCAAACAGATGGATCTTTTCAATAGGCCTCCCTTCATCCAACAGTACAACTCCTGGCAATTTTTTTGAGAAACGGGGCAAGCGCCAACATTCCCAAAGCTGCTCTCGCTCTGACCTGAACTTCATAAATTTCAGCATTGTCTTTATCACCATCAAAGTCATTACACTTCCCATTAGAACACTTGCCAGCCATGTCACAACCAACATTAAAATGATATATGGGATCAGAAATAGATTAAACTGAGGGAGGAAAACGGATGCATATTTCTTCACATTTCTTTTTCTGTTCCACTCCTAAAATGTGCTTGCCATACCAGGAGAACAAAGGTTAACATTTTCTCCTGCTCAGCATCTGCAGTTTTTCCTCTTATCAGCTTTGACACTAAAACTCAAAGTTTGCCGAACAATGAACAACTGGTAACACTTTAAGAGGGAAGTTTAAAACATGTAATAGGAATAGAAAATACTTTTAAAGTATTTACCTTAAACTTAATCTCAAAATTCATGTCAAAAACACATGTTTCATTGGTAAAATGCAACTGACATAATTAACATGAACTAAAAGACAACAATTATATTTAACTAAGATTCATTTTATTTAAAACAAAATAATAAATACAAATAGATTGCTCGTTGTTAGTAGTTAAAGGCTGATCTTTTTTATAAAAAGTTACCAAATTACTCTTTTTCATGTTTCTTTTCCATTCTAAATAACAACTCAAACTTCACCCATTGCAGCTAAATACATTGAGGTAAATTTAGTTTTATATTCACACATTCGGACTTTAACCTTCTTAAATATTTTCAGAAAAGTATTCTTTGCAAATTTTAAATAGTGAAATCTATGGCTACACAATATATTGTTTGAGCATCGATATCACAATCTGTGTATCTGCAATAGTCACATCGCAGGATTAGATCATTTATTTAAGATTAAATGATAAAGACATTATTAAATTTAATATTTTGAAATTATTTATACAATGATGACCATGTCATTTTACATTTGATTGTTCAATTTCTGCACTTGAATACTCTTAGACTCCCCATTAACCACTGTTTATTTATTTATTTTTGCTTGTAATTTATTATAATTTATGCAGATGCACTGCATAGAACAAGACTTGATCATCCCAGTCTGCTCAAACTTTTTCTTATGAAGGGCCAAAAATCAAATATCATTGAGAGCCGTGGGCCGAAGGTAAATATACCAATCTATATTAGATTAAAGATGTGTAACTTATTTTATAATATTTAAAAATAAATAGAAAACATTACTTCAAATTGTATTAACTAAAGCAGTACAATATTTTAAACGATAACTTATTGGAATAAAAACAAACCTTTATAAGACAGAGAAGTTCAATATTATATACACTAGTCAAGAAGAATCTACCTTTGCCTTGATTTGTTGACCAAAGTCTCTGCATTGTCCTATATCCGTCGGGTGACGGTATGTACATTTTAAACTAAATTACAGCCTTTAAATTGAAACATTTATTCTCACTTAGCTTTTTTGTAGATTAACAATAAAACAAACAAATAAAAGGTTACATCAAATTTGAAATTACAATTTCTAAACCATCCCCATCATTCAACTTCTCTTCTCAGATGGGTGATGGTGGGCCAAATCAAAGTTTACCATGGGCCAACTTTGTTTGTTCATCTCTGATTTGAATGAATGAAATCTTTCTAAATAGAGCTATTCGATTAATCTGGTGAAATTATATTCATATCAGAATATATATTGTGCCAAAACAAAGTATCGCAATGTCAGATTTTTCCAATATCGTGCAGCCCTAAATCATATTAGCAGCCAATGACTATCGAAGTAAACTGTCACTGTTCAAAAACGAACGAATGTGCAAATATAAAACCAAATTTATCCCAATGTTAAATATTGGAACAGTTTAAGCCACTATCATGACACCCATCAGCTTGTTCAGATACATTATAGTTTAATAAACATTCAAATATTATTAAAACAGACAGTGCTTTAACAAGACTGCTCATTGAACATAACCATGTTTTCAATTTAAATGTAAAGTTGTCATTTACATTGAGGTAAAGTTGGTATTATATTCACACATTCGTTCATTTTAACCGTCCTCATATTGTTTACCACTCTATTTTGAATATTAGGACTAAAATCACATGCAAGTTTGACTTCAAAACAACATTAGCACTATTTATTGGTCTGTGAACAATGTTGTACTTTGATAGTCCCACCTGCAGATTCTCCACGATGGACGTCCAGCGCTCTCCAGCGCCTAGACTGCAGCTCTGCCATAGGCCATAGGAGAAATGGTCGTGCCCAACTGCGCCTGGTTTCTCTCGAGGTTTTTTAATTCTTCACTTTCGCCAATTGCTGAAGTTTTTTCCTCACCGCTGTCGCCACTGGCTTGCATGGTTCGGGACCTGTGGAGCTGCGCATCGATGGATTTACTCATCAGTGTTTGAACTCTTAGCAGTGAATATTAAACCACACTGAACTGAACTAAACTGGGGTGCGTTTCCCAAACAACGACGTAACCTGGGCTGAACTATCATAGTGCGATGCATCGTTTGGGGAAAGAACGATGTAATGACGAGTGTTTCCCAAAACCCCAAGTTTCTCTGTCGCAGATCCATCGCTTGAACCACGTTAGTTATAACGTAAAACGCCCATAATGACGCTCTAAACGGGGTGGAGTAACTTCTTTAGAGAACAACCCCATCATTTCTTTGTGCAAATTATATTGTTTTACACAAACACACATTTAAAATAAAATCCAATATTAGTTTTGGTAAAAACATCCTCTCGCTTTCCATATTAAATAAAATAAATGTAAATGGAACATATAGGGCCAATGTTTGCTTTACTAATATTATTGAGAAGTTGAACATTACATATTCTATTCTAAAACATAAAATCACTTACAAAAGCGAACACTATTCTAATATCATATATAAATCATATAAATAAATAAATAATGAGGCGATTTATTATAAATATATTTACTTTACTAATAATAATATTAATGATGATGATTATTATTATTTAGGATATTGTTTATTTATTTTTAAAAAATTACAATTTGACACATGCAAACCACAGCAGAAAGTTCTAACCAACAGACCCATGTCATATACAGCAGAGAAACTTAATAAATAACCCACTATAAAATAAAAGAATTAACGTATGCTATGTTTTTTTATTTTCACAAGCTTTGGAGACGTAACATAATTTCCGTTTTTAAATATACCTATAGTTTTCGCCATGAGGCTGTGTTCAAAATGATATCAATGTTTTCAAAGTGCACTGCGAAGGGAGCACAATTGTAAACATGAAGATCGCTAAAACTGAACTGTAAAAATACTTTGAAAGCAAATTACACCCAAGAGAGATGAACTTAATGCTTTTTTATTATTAATAATTCCAACTTTGAATGTTAGAATGTTCTAAATGAATAGGGCATAGGGGGAATAAGTGGGAATAGAACACAGCCAGGAACCATGCTCTTAACTACAGCTCCAGAGGTGTCGTTTCAAGGGTTCAAGTTTGCGACGCAGTTTGCGAATGTTCGTTGGAGCGATGGATTTGGGAAACAGCAAATCAAAGAACTATGTTTGTAACGACGGAACTTGCGACCTTAGTTGGCTAACGATGGTTTTGGGAAATGCACCCCTGAACGTCTACACTGAAAACTGAACTGACACCGTTTCAATTTACTATAATCTTCTATGTGAAGCTGCTTTGACACAATCTACATTGTAAATGCGCTATAGAAATAAAGATGAATTGAATTGAATAGTCATCGGTTGCTAATATAATTTCACTATTTAGAATTTGCCAAGAATATTTTTGTGAAATTATGTTATTATGGAGAAAGCGTTAGTTAATATAAAACTTTTCCTCAATTAATTATGTCATGATAACGTTACTTATTATCAGCTTTTTCAGATCCATTATAGTTTATTTAACATTCAAATATTATGAAGCGAGACATTGCTTTAATAAGACTGCTCAATGAACATGACCATGTTTTCAACTTCAATGTAAAGTTGTATATCGAGGTAAAGTTGGTTTTATATTCGCACATTCATTTATTTTAACAGTCACTGTATTATTTACCACTCTACTTTGAATATTGGGTCTTAAATCACATGCAAGTACGACTTCAAAACAACATTAGCACCATTTATTTAACTGTGAACAATGTCGTACTTTGATAGTCATTGGTTGCTAATATGATGTCCCTATTCAGAGTAAGCAAATAATACATTTATGAAATTATATTAAGGAGAAAGTCTGAATGTGCGAAAATAATACCAACTTTACCTAAATAAGTTGTATTTAGTACGTTAGTTCCTCAGCTATCTTTAGCGTTACTGTTCTTAGCACACTAAATTGAGTTTATAATCATGACTTATAAACATTTGTCTTTACCTGTGAACAGACACGAGGCAACGTGGAGAAATCGCAGCTGTCAAGTCGTCCATCTTGTGTTTGTTGTAACGTTCACCGGTGTTTCCACTCGTTTTTTTCGGTCTTCATGGATTTGTCTGCTTCTTCGTCGAACAGTTGCTGGTTTTCTCGTTATCTCCGCTTCTAAAGCGTGAAATTAAGCTTGTTTTATCGTCTATATTTCCTCGTGGCACTGTAAACAACATTAGCAATGAGCTATTAGCATATTTAATGAGCGCGAGGATTCACTCCGGTGTGCAGTGAAAGATCGCGGGTGACGTCATTTCAACAAGGCGGGCAAACTACACTGATTGAGGGCGAGTTATGAATAATTAAAACATGTATATATTAAAATATTACAGACCACGCTGACAGCAAACTGCGAAATGCACGTCTACTTGTTGTGAAAAGTTGCTAAAGTGCGTTGTGCGTCTTTGCATGATGACGTTATTACGTTACCATGACGCCAAACAAACTGACTACCCTATAAAAATGTATATATTAAATATGTCAATGTAGATTTGATCATTTGTTTATCATATGTAGACATCTATCACATGTAAACATTTATCATATAAACATGTTTGATCATATTTGATATATATCATACTATATATATATATATATATATATGTTTAAAATTGTTAAAATCAATGCATATTTACAATCAATTAGCCTAATTTTATTAATATTTTTCTTTTATGTCAATAATAAGTCTACAATCTTAGCCATTTCATTTTCACTTTTGATTAGGCACTTTGTTTTTATTAGGTTTTTACTTTATTAAGCCAAACCAAGGTGTCACGGTGGTGCAGTGGGTAGCACGATCGCCTCACAGCAAGAAGATCGCTGGTTCGAGCCCCGGCTGGGTCAGTTGGCATTTCTGTGTGGAGTTTGCATGTTCTCCCCGTGTTCATGTGGGTTTCCTCCGCATGCTCCGGTTTTCCACAGTCCAAAGACATGCGGTAGGTGAAATGATGAACTAAACTGGCTGTAGTGTATGTGTGTGAGTGCAGGTGTATGTAGGTTTCTCCTAGTGTTGGGATGCGGCTGGAAGGGCATCCGCTGCGTAAAAAAATATGCTGAATAAGTTGGCGGTTCATTCCGCTGTGGCGACCCCTGATTAATAAGGGGGCTAAGCTGAAAAAAAAATGAATGAATGAAGCCAAACCCCTTACTGTAAACAGAATGAGGAAACATATTTATTGAATATAGCTAGATTTGATATGTACAGAGTAAGTTTGTGTACATTTTGACACATCAGGTAAAAATATATGTGTAAAAAGCATTTTCACAATCAAATACCATAGTACCTACGACATAGATGGACAACAAAATGTCAAATACATTAAAATGTGCAGATTACTCTATAGCTTTCTTTCATTTAACGATTAAAACAAATGCTGTATGATCATATAAAGTCAAAATAATACAATAATTAATTCATTTAAAAAAAGAAATATGTGCATTTGGCAACACATTAAACTTTTAACATATAAAAACATCCCTCTTCACAGGCCCTTCCCATCATAAACATCTTATGCACACAATAGTAGATAAGCAGCCAGCACCAAAAAAAAAAAATCTAATCAAATAAAAACACTGCTGTGCTGGAAACATCTCTGTTTGTAGACTAAATACTAGAAGCACATCATGTTGCACCCATAACATCATTATTGGGGGAAGTACCAAATGTTTGCATGGTGAACAGAGAAGATATAATAGACATTTTCCACAATAAATGAATGGGAGACAATGGAAGACGCCAGCGGACTCACTTTAAGAGACTCTGAGGGCAGTATATTGGTCAATGAGCTTGGCTTTCCCTTTTGTAAAAGCGCATTGAGCTCTTTTAGCTTTGGCTCTGAAAAATGTGGCCAAGTGTTTTATGTGCCTGCCAAGAAACAGTTCATAGACGAGAAAGAAAGAGCGAGAGAGAGAGAGTCATGTTACAGGCACTGCTGATACACAATCCCACACAAAACCCACAGACACATACAAATATCAAAAAATGTAGAGCACACATAAAAGTCACATGACGATGGGTTTGGATTTCTGAATGAGCAATAAAAAGACAGCTACACTGCAATAAAAGTGCTTTTCTTACTTAGATTTTTTGTCTTGTTTTTAGTCCAAATATATACAAAATTTTAAATCAAGAAGTATTTTTTAGACAATTAAACATGGTCTTGTTTTAAAAAATAATATGCCAAAATTTAGTGAGTTTTTTTCTTAAAACAAGCAAAATAATCTTATTCCAAAAGGAAAAACAATTATTTTGCTTACCCCATAGGCAGATTATTTAGTTTGTAAAACTCACTTAACTGTGGCATATTATTAACTGTGGCACAGGACGTCAACATGACGTCAGATTGATGTTGTACCCCAACGTTGTGGGCACGTTGCATTTTGTCTGGAAATGAAAATAAGGTTGACGTCAGAACCCAACGTCAGGCTGACATCAATGTCCAATGTCCAACCTAAAATCAACCAAATATACGTCTAATGATGTCCAAGCTTGACGTTGTGTGGACTTTACTAATATGACGTCTATCATTGGAATTTGGTTTCCATATCTGACAATATGATGCTGGTTTAAGATGTTGGCTCGACGTTGGATTTTGGTCACTTTCCAACACAACCTAAAACCAATCAAATATCAACGGAATTTGATGTCAATATTGAACATCAAAATAACGCTGTCCTTAGATGCTGACCAGACATTGAATTTTGGTCACTTGATGTTACAACCTAAATCAAACCTAATATTAATGTCTTATACGTCATAAGTAGGCCCACACGGAATCTGCGCACGCAGATTTCCGCAGATTTTCCGCAGAATTCCGCAGATTTTTAGCCCATCATTAATTCAGTTTATTTACTTGAGTAAATGTGTGTAAATCTGAATTTATTCAGTTTTTAAATTACACATATTTCACATATTAAGGTTTTAGTTATGAGACTCCCAAAATAATTCAGCAGAAATCCGCAGATTTTTACCAAAATTCTCTGCAGAAATTGCAAAAAACGTCCGCAGATTCCGTCTGGCCCTAGTCATAAGACATTAATATTAGGTTAGGTTTAGGTCATGACATCAAGTGACCAAAATTCTATGTCTAGTCAGCGTCTAAGCACGGCGTTGTGCCTGCTGGGGTAGTTTTTGTTTGTCTAAAAAATGCTTCTTGATTGAAGTTTTTAGAAATATTTGGACTGGAAACGAGACAAAAAAAATCAAGTAAGAAAAGCATTTTTTGATGTGTAGATTCAAAGGGATAGTCATTTAACAAAAATACTTTTTCTGTTTACGCAATCAAGAGGATGTTTGAAAGTTCACATTTGGGAATTTATGAATTTATTTAACATATACATTGAATGCAATGTAAGTAAGATTGGATAAAGGTGTCTTGCCAATGCATAAATGTAAATGTTTATCCTGGCTGTTTCAAAAAACCAACCCATTGCATTGAGCTGATATTAATCTTGTTCATTCATTCATTCATTCACTCATTTTCCTTCAGTTTAGTCTCTATTTCAGAGGTTGCCACAGAGGAATGAACTGCCAACTATTCTGGCAAATGTTTTACACAGCAGATGCCCTTCCAGCGGCAATAAAGTATTGGGAAACACCTATACAGACTCATTTACACACACAGTCGAACACTACGGACAATTTATTTCATCAATTCATCTATAGCGCATGTGTTTGGACTGTGGGGGAAACCGGAGCACCCGGAGGAAACCCACGCCAATACGGGGAGAACATGCAAACTCCACACAGAAATGCCAACTAGCCCAGCCGGGGCTCCAGCCAGCAACCTTCTTGCTGTGAGGCTACATTGTTAACCTCTGAGCCACCGTGCCATCCTTTATTAGTCTTGTTTTCCAGTCTAAATATCTACTGTAAACTTTCTTAAAGAAAGATTCACTTTAAGCTGAATACTAGTATCTTAAAGAATATCTAGTCAAATATTATGTACTGTCATCATGGCAAAGACAAAGAAATTAGTTATTAGAAATTAATTATTAAAACTAATATGTTTAAAAATGTGTTAAAAACAAATCTGCTAAACAGCACTTGGGAAATATTAATAAAATAGTTCAAATGAAATTTGAGGCAGAATAACAACTGTATAGATGAATGCAGCATGCATGCAGGATGAAGTGAGCTTATGCTTAAAACAAGATGAGGTTAGATCAAGAAGGAAACTATTGTTTTGTTCTTGTTATAAGCGAAAACTCATTTTATTTTGAGAGATATTTTAAATAATGAGATCAAAGTCATTTGAACTCTTGAGATACTGTATATTGATTTAAAAATGCGAGTTAATTTAGTACAGGAAAACAAGTAATAAAATCAATGTCGCAGTGCAGCTTGGAGAAGATCTGTGTATCACAGAAAGAGAGTTAAACAGGACTGTAACGACATGAGAGCAGATGATGACAGAATTTTCATTACGTGCTGAACTTCTCTCTTAAACAGGTTTTGGACGGTATACCCGTGGCTGGAGCTGTAACCTGAGCTTTGTTGTGTTATAGTGGAACATGTGCGCGAGCAACAGCCCATTAACCTGTGCAATAAAAAACTAAAGTGCTGAACAGAAGTGTTCTCCACCTGAGCCGCTTAAACCAAAGACAAAGGTCAGCCTCACATCCACACCTACTGGGTCAAAAACCAATGCATCCACACAGAAACAAGCACACGCTGTCTGGAAGTCAGAGGAATACAGTCTTGATGGGAAGCATTAGTATAAAATGCACACAGTTTACTTTGTTAATACATGCTCATGATGTTTTGTTCTACCTTTCATTAAAAAACATGATCCACCTATAACATGATTTCCCGCTTTGACTGAAATCATCTAATTTTTAAGCTCCTCCAATCACCTGTCATATAATTGTTGTAATCTCATTATCTATCAAATGTTGTTCACAAAAATAGCAATATAGCTTAGATAGTGTGTGTTTATAGTGTTTGGGGAAACTAAAAAAATGCTCATTTTGGAAATGGTTTTAAAGCGCAAAACTTTAAATATATTACATAGTTTGATTGCATATCATATAAACTGTCCCAACACAAATCGATTAGGTTAACTTAACAAATTTAACATAAAATAATTTCAAATGCAACTGTCAGACATACGTTGCATTTTGGTTATTTTCCAACGCGACCTAAAAACAACCAAATATCAACATCTAATGATGTTACAGGCTGACGTTGTGGGGACGTTAAAACTGACATCTATCAAACGTTGCATTTTGGTTGCCATACCTGAAGAATAAATGTCAGTATTTGACATCAATATGACATTGGTTTAAGATGTTGGCTCGACGTTGGATTTTGGTCACTTTCCAACACAACCTAAAATCAACCAAATATCAACGTCATTTGACATCTTTGTTGAACATCAAAATAACATTGTTGTTAGATGCTGGCGACCTAAATCTAACCTAATATTAATGTCTTAAGACATTGTGTGTCTGCTGGGTAGTTCGAACAAGCAGCAAAATCTTTTTTTTAAGTGCCCTTACAAAGATGCCCTTACAAACATACGGATGTTGAATTCACATGAAACGTGTCTTATTGCAACATAAACATTAAATAAAATGTGATCATGTGATTTCTCTTTCGCACGTGAAAACTTTCCAAAAAGCATGGTTCACATGCTACATGTGTGTTCCATATGTTACGTGTGTTCCACAACTGTTTCATGTGTGTTCTATGTGTGTTGCACAAGTGTTTCATGTGTGTTCTATATGTTTTCCATGTGTGTTCCACATGCGTTCCATATGTGTTCCATATGTGTTCCACAAGTGTTTCATGTGTGTTCTATATGTGTTCCATGTGTTCCACAAGTGTTTCATATGTGTTCCATGTGTTCCACAAGTGTTTCATGTGTGTTCTATGTGTTCTATAAGTGTTCCATATGTGTTCCACAAGTGTTTCATGTATGTTCTATATGTGTTCCATAAGCAATTCATGTGTGTTCCACAAGTGTTTCATGTGTGTTCTATGTTCTATAAGTGTTCCATATGTGTGTTCCACAAGTGTTTCATGTGTGTTCTATATGTGTTCCATGTGTTCCACAAGTGTTTCATATGTGTTCTATATGTGTTCCATGTGTTCCACAAGTGTTTCATGTGTGTTCTATGTTCTATAAGTGTTCCATATGTGTTCCACAAGTGTTTCATGTATGTTCTATATGTGTTCCATAAGCAATTCATGTGTGTTCCACAAGTGTTTCATGTGTGTTCTATGTTCTATAAGTGTTCCATATGTGTGTTCCACAAGTGTTTCATGTGTGTTCTATATGTGTTCCATAAGCAATCCATGCGTGTTCCACAAGTGCTTCATGTGTGTTCTATGTGTGTTCAATATTTGTTTCATGTGTGTTCCGCATGCATTCCATAAGTGTTCCATGTGTTCCACAAGTGTTTCATGTGTGTTCCATAAGCAATCCATGTGTGTTCCACAAGTGTTTTATGTGTGTTCTATATGTGTTCCATGTGTATTTCCATGTGTGTTCCATGGTGTTTCACGTGTGATTTTAACATAGGACTCATGTGTCACTCGTTTCTGTAGATTGGGATTCACCAATATTCAATATGATCATACAAATACATGTATAAGGCCAATAACATACTAATTCCTGATGGATAAAATTGCAGTTATCTCATTTCAAGTACTAATAGCACATATCTGTTATTACTTAGGAAGTATTTTAACAAATTTCAAATATATATTCCCTGATTCCTGAATTCTGGAATGTACTGTATACTGTGAGGCGAGTGAGATCTCTTTCCAGCTTATTACTGGAAGAACAGAGACTGCTAAATTGAGGAAGGGGCTGAAGAATCAATTGTGAAGTAGGGAAGATGGAAAGTGCCATATGAGGAAGGATTGAAAGGTATGATGGGTTAATGGGGGTTTCAGTAGCAGAGAGCTGAGGGTTGAGGGGTCGTAACCTTACCATACTCTATTAGGTACGTTCAGCTACACACACACATAACACATCCAAACACGCACACGCACACGCACACACACACACACACACACACACACACACACACACACACACACACACACGCGCACACACACACGCGCACACACACACTAAAGTCTCATTAGTGTAATGCAATTTTGTTATCAGAACTATGACATAAAAATTAAGATGTTTTAATTGCAAAATATATCTAAATCATTGATATTTGTTTTTGTTTTTTACATTTTAGTAATAACAAAAAGCTGTATTCCCACAATGAGAATCGCATGAAAATTACAGTTTAGAAAAAGAAGAAGAAAAATGGATAATGTGTACAAACGAGAAGATTTCGTGGCTATTAAATAAAAATGTGTTCCCTGTTGTTCCCTATTTGTGGCCATTGAATTAAAAGGGTTCCCTCATTTTATTGAAAGAGTGTTCACATAAATAATAATTCAACCATATTAAGACAACAAATGGATTTGTGGCCTTGATTTAACTAAAACAGAAGAACTAATTAGTAAAAACTGGCCAAGATTTAACAAAACAAAGCAAGCAAATGGCAACAACAAGGTCTCACTAGTTAACATGTTAGTTAATAATGATCAGTGCATTTGTTACAGCTTTTAGAAATCTTTGTTACTCTTACTGTAATGCAATTGTTCACTTTTAATTCACTATAGCTCATGTGCATTAAATAAGCAGATGCGATTAGTTTAATGCATGCTTTAGTATTTTAGTTATTAGTTCATGTCAACTAATGAAAGCTTAATGGTAAATGCTGCAGAATAAATTAACAACAAATGCTTAATTTGTGCATGGCCATGATATGTATTTGTTATAAGTGTTGGGCTCTGGTTAAAAACATCACAACGAAAATTATATTTATGCACCCAGAATCAAGCATCCTTCTAAAAGCTAAATATTGCATATTTTTGTGTTTTGATTTTGCGGTGAAATATGACCCAGACGCGTTCCTGACAGGCGTACTGAAATTCACCCGCCTTCATGTTCTCGGCGCACTTGACAAAAACATGATATGTAGGTCACAATATGGAGGAAACAGCCATGTCTCAAAGCCTCAGGCGTCTGTCATGTGATTGTCAAGAGAACCTGCCGCACAGTCAATGAATTCAGCACAAACACACACTCACATTGGCTTTGGTGGTTTATGAGGACTCTCCATAGACTTAATGTATTTTAAACTGTAGAAACCCCTTATTATATTGCCTTACCCAACCTATATCTCTAAACCTAACCCAAAATATCCCATTCAGTATGTTTTTTTTTTGTGTTTTGAAATTTTGAGAACAAGGCATGTCCTGATAAACCACTGTGTAAAACCTAGGTCATACCTATAATATTATATGAATTTATGTCCTCATAAACCACCAAAACCAGCCTAAAAGCCTCGGGCACCTGTCATGTGATTGTCAACAGAACCTGCCACAACGTCAATGAATTCTGCACGAACACACACACTCACATTAGTTTTGGTGGTTTATGAGGACTCTCCATAGGCTTAATGTATTTTATATTGTACAAACCACTTATTATATCGCCTTACCCTGTCAATGCCTCTAAACCCAACCCAAAATACCCTATTAGTTATGATTGTAGTTGTTTTGAATTATGAGGACACAAGGAATGTCCTACTAAACCACTGCAGCAATGTAAAACCTAGGTCATACCCACGTCATTATGAAAATGTATGTCCTCATAAACCACCAACACCAACACACACACACTAATACCTATGTACCCATGTCATTATACAAAACGATGTCCTCGAAAACCACCAAAACCAATACAAACACACACATTGGTTTTGGTGGTTTATAAGGAGTCTTCATAGGCTTAATGTATTTGATGCACTTTTTATATTGCCTTACCCTACCAATACCTCTAAACCCAACCCAAAATACCCAGTTAAGTAAGATTTTAGGTGTTCTAAGTTATGAGGACACAAGGCATGTCCTATTAAACCACTGCAGCAATGTAAAACCTAGGTCATACCCATGTCATTATACAAATTTATGTCCTCATAAACCACCAAGTAATAAATCCATTTTGCAGTGCACGCACACAGACATTTATCAAAAGAAAGGAAAGGAGATGAATATTCAACAAAGATCTTCAGTGTATACAAATATTTCATAATAGAGTAAAATCAAAAACCTCTGTCCATCTCCATTCAGTATTATTGCTGTAATAAAGATCCAGTTTTGATCTCAGGAGTAGAAGAGTCTGTTTTTCTCCGGGGTCTGCAGACGGTTGAGTCGGGCCAGTTGCGTGGGCGATGGAGGCACATCTTGGCGAAATGGGCCTTTGGGTGGCGTAGGAATCGGTGTTTGGTTTAGGGTTGGCTTCTCCTCCATTGTTGGCGGCTTAGTTTTGGCCTCCTGCTCTTTGCGCCTCTGTTCTTGCCTTAGCAGCTCCTGGGTTTCCAGCAGGACTCGAGCATTCAGCCCGGTGGGGGTGGGACTCAGGTACCCGTTGGCGGTCCGGGACCCCTGGTGGATGGAATAACGTGTGTTTTCTTTGGCCGTCTGTAAGACATCGCCAGGAGGATAAACTTTCTCCCAGGAGTCTTGAGACACGGTGCTAGGGTTTTTACGGGGTTGGCTGTAAGGAACAAAGAAAAAGGGGTCAGATACGGAAAAAGTCCCCATATAATATATTAACCAGACGTGGAATGACATGCAATAAAATGTTGCTTTTTCCATGTGAATGGGTCATATATGAGACGACCTATTTTGGTACATCAATTAAGTGGTTTTATATACATGGAAAGCATATTAAATGCAAGTAAAGTGTGTACTTCAATGTGTGATATCTATTAAAGATGTCAAATTATAGGTCAAATCATATTCCATTGACATTTACTGTATATACTTACATTAAAATGAAACAACATCACAGTTTCCTACTGTATAATCAGAGATTCTGCCATAACTGGCTGCAGTGGTGATATTTTGCAATTGAAACAACTATTTAGACTCCATGACATGGAAATGGAAGTTAAGCGTACTTGAAACTGTTAAGTCGACTCAACTTAATATTTTTAAATTTGCACATACTTCATTGCTCAATAATATTAAGGCATGGAGGTTTACTCACTTTTTAAAGTCAACTAATTGCTTTAAAAGCAATGAAATTACTCACTTTCTAAAAAAGTTAAGTCAACTAATCGCTTTAAAAACAATGAAATTACTCACTTTTTAAACAGTATGTCAACTAATGACTTTAAAAGCAATAAGTATACTCACTTTTTTAATGTAAAGTTAACTAATAGCATTAAAAGCAACTGAGAATCTTTAAAAATAAAAACTAATCGCTTTAAAAGCAATGCATTTACAGACATTTCAAAGTAAAGTCAACTAATCGTTTTTAAAAAATAGATTTATTGGCTTTTTAAAAAGTCAACTAATCACATTTAAAGCAACAGCAATTTAAATTTGTTTACTATTTAAAAGAAAAGTCATCTAATAGCTTTAAAAGTAACAGATCTACTCACTTTTTAAAGTACAGTCAACTAATAGCTTTACAAATAACAGATCTACTCACTTTTAAAGTGAACTAAATGAATTAGTCAACTAATCGCAAAGAAATTAATTACTTAAAGGGTCACGAAACACCAAAACACATTTTTTGAGCTGTTGACAGTCATATATGTGTCCCACGCTGCTATAAACACTATTAGGACACATATATTGCACTAAAAAGTGAAAATTGGTTGTTTTTGCGTTATTTTGAGCAAATTCGTTCTTCCGGTTTGAAACAAATTTTTGAAGCTGTGTCACGGCCATGAGATACTTAGGTGTAAATCCAGCTGGAGAGTGGCTGTCTGTCTTTTCTAGGACGTTCTTACGTATCTGAGTGTGCAGTATTAATTCATGAGAAAGACGTGCTTCAAACCAATCAGCGCGCTCTATTGTGTATGACGTGAAACTTAATTAATATGCATGATAGCTCCGGAGACTGTTTACCAGTTTACACTGTTCAGACGGCAGAGAGACGCCACGTTGTGTTGCCAAAACAAGTGAAAGTACAAGAATTTCAAGACAAAATTCGTAGGTGTTATTAATGTGTTGCAACGAAGGTTTTGTTTTCATTTTCCCTTTATGAGAAAGCAGCTGGACTCACGTGTGGATTACAGTGCACGCGACACGCGACAGAAACGCGTTTGTAAGGAACATTTTTTACCCTAAAGCTTTTTCGCATCTGGAAATGGTGAAATCCGGATTTGCCGCTCGTCTACTTTTAATAAAAAGACACAGCTCCAGTTTGATTGTCTGTCTACAGATTTGGTAAGTGTTTGCAGTGCAGTGCCATTTGTTTAAATGCTGCTCTCCAAGTGTAAACATGTAAACACAAACTATTCCCGTCGTGCAGGATTTTCGCTGCAATTTGTGACAGGATAGTCTATACACACACGGCTTTCTGACGCTACCTATCGAGTACATAAGTTACAGAGAAATGCGGAGGATTTTTTTCTCTTATTCGCCGTATCAAATCAGCCTCTGTGTGTTTGTTTTTCCTGTCAAACTTAGCGTGTGCCCAAATGTTAACTCCCTTCTATGCAAAATCTTAGCCTCTTTCCCTCCCCCGACACTCCCACACTCCCAGAGCTGGACACGCCCAACTTTCCTGACTTTTTTCAAAACAGAGGTGTGATAACACCCTGCTGAGACAGGGGGTTTCGTGGCCCTTTAAAAAGTAGTCAACTAATCGCTTTAAAAACAATGGATTTATTAACTTTTTAAAAGTAAAGCCAACTAATCACTCCAAAAGCAACATATTTACTTTAGTAAAGTCAACTAATCACTTTAAAAGAAATTTATTTACTGACATTTTTTTAAGTCCAAAAACAGCATTTGATTTACTCACCTTTTACATGGTTTCTGCAAGTTTCAGCAAGTTAAATTTAAGACTTTTAAAGAAATTTTTAAGTCAATTATGAATAAAAAATTTAGACTCATACAGGGCTAAATGCTAAGGATTTTTTAAAGATAGTAGTTACAAAAGATTTTCACTTGGCCAATCAAAAATGATTAAAATTTAATACATTTATTAATTAAATAATTATAATTTAGTTTGAATATTTTTATTATTAATTAAAACATAGCTGCCAATTACTTCAGTCTACAATAATAATATTAATTTAATAACAAAAAATATAGTCCAGTTAGGCATCCTCAGAAATAAATAAATGAAGAACTTTTAAGCAAATGTCACTGCAATGAAAGTAATTAAATGCTATTTTTTTATAAAAAGTTAAAAGTTTTATTGAGATTGCGATTGTTGGTGATTGTATGGGCCCATGTTAATGGCCAGATTGAGTAGCTATACATGAACAAATTAAAGTTAAGACCTGTTAAAAAAAAGATTTAAGACCAACAACACAACATTTAAGTAGATTTAGGACTTTAAGATCTAAAATTTAGGTTTCGAGATTTAAGACATTTTAAGACCCCACGGATATCCTGTTTTAAAGTCAACTAACTGCAATGTATTTACTTTTACATTTTTTAAGTAAAGCCAACTAATCACTTTCTAAACAACGAGTTTACACACTTTTTAAAAGTAAAGTCAGCAATTCGCTTTTAAATCAATGTTTTTACTCTCTTTTTAAAAGTAAAGTCAACTAATCGCTTTAAAATCAACAGGTTTACTCATTTTTACATGTAAAGTCAACTAATCGCTTTAAAATCAACAGGTTTACTCATTTTTACATGTAAAGTCAACTAATCGCTTTAAAATCAACAGGTTTACTCATTTTTACATGTAAAGTCAATTAATTGCTTTTTACAGTGATACACAGCAATGTCAACAACAATCTAGCAGTGCCTTTACAAAATGTCGGCACTCAAATTTCCTTCAGAACACATAAAAACCCAGTTCAGTGTTGTATACAAACAGTTAAACACTCACTTTGTGGCCTTCTAGAATACTTAACATCAAGAAAAGAAATAACAGGTTCCCTCAGCGTTCATCTATATCAGCCTATCAACCGCTAAACATCTGACAGACGGGCCCGGGTTAGATCCCCTTCTCGCCCATAAGAACAGAAATATCAAACCTACAAATTTCTTTGTCAGCACGGCAGCCATTGTGAAGGGTGTCCACTCAGACCGTGTCCATCTTCACACCGCTCCATTATTAGGATCCATTAAGTGGGAATGTGAAGGAGCTAGCATGCCACATCCCTGCGCTTCACGGATAAATGAAGCCACATTCACACCTCAGCGGCTTCGCAATCTTAAAAGCATGTGTGTACGTGTGTGTGCGTGCACTTCTGTGGAGATTTCACACATCAGCTCACACAAGAGAGCACTGCTTTCAAAAGGAGATGCACAAATGTTGTAGTATAGTCAAGAATTCAGGAGATGATGCTGAAATATGGGGTGTTTGTTGTCACTAGCATGATGCATGAGCGCTAGGTGGTTGTTTACTGGCCAAAGACCTGGGGAAGGTTAACTTTAAAAATGTTTTTCACTACAGATTACTAAATGCATGCTTTAAAAAGTAACAAGTAGTGCATTTAGGTAAATTACTCAGGTTCATTCATTTATTATCCTTCGTCATAGTCCATGCCCGTAGCCAGGGGGGGTTCGGGTGGATGGAATGACCCACTTCCACGGCCAAATGTCCAGAATTTGTCCTTTTAATTATTTTATGCAATTTAAAAATCTTTTTAAAAATAAATTGTAATTTTAAATAGCTATGACCAGTAATTCGAATCCCATGGAGCCTCAAATGACCCGTTTCCACTGAGTGGTACAGTACGGGTCACCTTTATGAGGCTTGCGTTTCCACTGCTAAAAGGGTACCAATGGTACTCTTTTGGTGGGCGTGGTGTACGACAGAAAGTTTCAGTCAACGTCATTCTCGCTGGAGGAAATGTCTACAGTAAAGCTGTATGGGTCATTCACATATCATATGAGAAGCCCTTCTCACAAAACAGATGCTTTACACACATAAATACTTGTGTATAAATGTTCATTACTAACCTTTCTATGAACATGATTTGATTATAACTGCAGATCAATGACAGGATGAAATAGCCTACTGTAATGTCTGCAATTACATAAAATAAATAAATAAATGAACATATATGAACACACACAGACCCTTACAGTCTTCGATATGTTACCAATTACAGAAGAACTACACACAGCAGACATTTAGTCCTTATTTGGGTTAAAAAAAACAACACGAAATACAGCCCACAGTCAGTGCAAACCTCTCATCTGTGTGTGAAATCTTCAGCAGCATGTGTAGCCTCTTGTCAGAAAGTAATTCTGTCATTCAGACTTCATAATAGTCCAAAAGGTGATGATAATAGTTAAACATGGCAGTTTGTTCATGTTTTAGGTTGCAGAAGCATCATTTGCTGCTGTTTTGTCAGGCTTCCCCTTTGTTTTTTCGCTCTTCACTCTCACGTTTGTCCGCATCTGAATGGATCGGATATCAGAGCGCTTCAATGATCATGCGCACGTTAAAAATAAGAGCTTAAAAAGTTCGTTATTTCAAATATAGACGCGATCGCGAGCTCTCTGGACAAAGAGAAACCGCTCGCACTTTTAGACGAGCTCGTAAAACAACAACAGGACACGGCAGATTTTGTTCTTCTTGGCTTTGTGGCTGTTCATCAAGATGACGACAAGGTTTGTTTGAGCTCGGGTCAACCATGGCTCGGTATTATATGCATAAAGTATTACGATAATATCTCAGCTGTGTTTTTAAAAACATGGCAGTTCCATTGTTTAGATTCTGGCTAGCTCCACGAGCTCGTGACGTATCTCTGTAACCAATCAGCGTTCAGCTGCGCGTGTAGCTCCCCCTTTTGGTACCCTTTCTCATGTTTGGTACCCTTTTGAAAGGGTGCCGAAAAAGTGGTACGGTACGGTTCGGTTTGGTACGCCTTTTGACAGTGGAAACGGTCATAAAAGCGTACTGAACCGAACCGTACCGTACCATTCAGTGGAAACGGGCCATTACAGTCTCCGATATATTATCAATTACAGAAGAACTACTCACAGCATACATTTAGTCCTTATTTGGGTTCAAAAACAACATGCAATATAGCCCACAGTCAGTGCAAACCTCCCATCTGTATCTTTAATCTTCACCAGCACATGTAGCCTCTGTTAGAGAGTAATTCTGTCATTCCCAGTTCATAATAGTCCAAAAGGTGATGATAATAGTTAAACATGGCAGTTTGTTCATGGTTTAGGTTCCTGAAAGAATCTTTCGCTCCTTTGTTTTTTTCCGGCTTCTCCTTTGTTTTTTCACACTTCACTCTCACGTTTGTTTATTTCTGAAAGGATCGGATGACAGAAGCACTTCAATAATCATGCGCACGTTATTATCATAGGCTCATATCATAAGTTTGTTATTTCAAATATAGATGCGTGGCGAGCTAATGTTGTTAACCGCTCGCGATTTAGACAGCCTTGTAAACAACTACGGGGCACAGGGTAGATTCTGCTCTTCTTCTTGGCTTTGTGGATGTTCATCAAGACGACGACAAGGTTTGTTTGAGCTCGGGTCGACCATGGCTCATTATTATATGTATATATTATTATTACAGTGTAATGTCTCGGCTGTGTATTTAAAACATGGTGGTTCTATTTCATTCTGGCTTGTTGGACAAGTGAGTGAGCCAATAGCGTTCAGTTGCGCGTCTAGCTCCACCTTTTGGTACCCTTTTGTTGTGCTAGGTACCCTTTGCAAAGGGTACCCAAAAAGTGGTAAGGTAAGGTTTGTTTTAGGTACCTTTTGACAGTGGAAACGGCCATAAAAGCCGTACCGAACCGTGCCACTCAGTGGAAATGGGCCAAAAGCCACAATAATGTGACATGAGTCACATGACATAACCCACCGAGCAGTAATGTTTGAAGATGTGACATCCTCATCCATACAGAGTAACGCTATAGTTCGAAACGAGAAAGAGAGCCTGAAGAGAAAGCAGGAAGCAGCGTCATTGTCGCAAAATATTGAACATATGTTCAAAAAGACTGCCAAGCAGGGTAAGGCTAACGTCCTGTACATTGGGCATTAATGATTAGTCCAGTGACCTCCCATTCTTTATTTTTGCCATTAAATGACTCCATCTCCAATGAAGGCTTTAATACCTAGTCCTCCGCCATCAGCTGTCACTTCACAGCAAGAGGCACTAATCCCATCACGTCTGTGTTTTTAAGGCTGTTTACACCTGGTCACTTCATTCATTTTATTCTGATCGGACAAAAATCCGATCGCTAGGACAACTTCAGAAGGTGGTCTGGGATGCATTCCAGATGAAACTAAACAAGTATAATTATTTGTTTTTAGCCAAAATATTCATTCATTCATTTTCTTTTCGGCTTAGTCCCTTTATTAATCTGAGGTCACCACAGCGGAATGAACCATCAACTTATTTAGCAAATGTTTTTACGCAGTGGATGCACTTCCAGCTGCAACCCATCACTGGGAAACATCCATACACACTCATTCACACACATACACTATGGACAATTTAGCTTACCCAATTCACCTATAGTGCATGTTTCTGAACACGCAAACTCCACACAGAGACCCAGCTGGGGCTCGAACCAGTGACCTTCTCGCTGTGAGGCGATTGTGCTACCCACATGCGCCAAACTTATTTAAATTAAATAAATGATGACCTGGAGAAAATCTGACCTGCGCCTGTTTAGAGAAACACCTGTAGGTGCGTTTTTACAGCCAAACACACAGAAAGTGAAAATTATATTAGAAACACATTTACTATAAGCAAACATGTGTTAATGAGCAAAAAGTAAGGATTTCGCATGCCATATTATATGAAAATGATTGAATAATAATGTCTGTTTGAACATAAATCACCTATTGAATATTCAAGCATGTGGTGCTGTGATGAACAACCACTAATACAATCTGAATATATTTAAAAAGAGCTCTTAAAGTCAACTAATTGTTATCAATATTGTGCATACTGATTATCACAACATAATGCATTATTGAATTTCACCATATGTCTACCTCTACAGGAAGTAACACGTAGTGTGTGTTTGGACTGACAAAATGTGCACATGATCTTAGTAAGCAACTTGACAAGCAGTCATATTTATGTTACTGCAAAAAAGCATGCACATGATTCCAGAGGACAAGCTAATCCAGCATAAAATATTTCATAAAATATCACTGAAATGCTGTATTTAAACTTCTTAATCAAAGAAAAACACAGTGGAATGAACCGCCAACCATTCCAGCATTTGTTTTACGCAACCAGCCGCAACCCAGTATTGGGAAACACCCATACACACTCACTTACACACGTGTTTGGACTTGTGGGGGAAACCGAAGCACCCGGAAGAAACCAACGCCAACACGGGGAGAACATGCAAACTCCACACAGAAACATCAACTGGCCTAGCAGAGACTCAAACCAGTGACCTTCTTGCTGTGAGGCGATAGTGCTAACCACTGAGCCGTTCTTTTTCAGGCAAACAGTGTGCAATGAATTTGATATAGTTTAAGGTTTAAAACAAACACCTGACAGAAAATGCGAGCAAATATAATAGTAATTCTAGCTCTATCAAGCACTGCTGAATCTTGTAGTTTCATGCACTACGGCTCACATTGTTTGGAAGATAAATAAAAATCAATGGCTTTGAAAATGAATACACATTACGTTCAAGACTGATTGTGTAAAGCATATTATTTCAAGTCAAATGGCGTGAATCAAGTATTTTCATCGAAATTGACTGGACGCCAATAATACTGTGGTGATTACAGTACATTGTTGCATTTCATTTATCAGAAAATTGCTTTTTTCCATATAAAATGAATGCGAGCTGTTCAGCCTCATACTAAAAGCAGATCCCAGAAAAACACTGAAATACTGAGAAAGCACACGGCACATTTCACAAGAGACAATGGTGTTATGTAGAAAAAAAAAGATCAATCTTCATGCTCTTACAGTCACACATGCACACCTGTTATTGAAACGACAGCAAAAATGAGCAAAATGCTAATTTATTATCACTCTGACAGAAATAAACCCATCTTCTATGTAAAAAAATTACATGTATGAGAAAAAAAGGAGGCTATATGTTAAAAATAAATCATGTGTTTTCTGCATAGATCAATTAGATCAATTGGACATCAATGCATTATCAGGAGCCACAGGTATAATTCATTCATTCATTTTCCTTCGGCTTAGTCCCTTATTTATCAGGTGTCCCTTCCAGCCATAACCCAGTACTGGGAAACACCCATACACTTTCACATACATACACTACGGCCAATTTAGTTAATCAATTCCCCTATAGCGCATGTGTTTGGACTGGGGGGGAATCCGGAGCACCCGGAGGAAACCCACGCCAACACGGGGAGAACATGCAAACTCCACACAGAAATGCCAACTGACCGAGCTGGGACTCGAACCAGTGACCTTCTTGCTATGAGGTGACAGTGCTAACCACTGAGCCACCGTGTTGCCACAGGTATTATTGCTATTATCATTTTTCTGACTTTCAAAGTGCTGGTAGACATTGATTATGATTTTGTTAATCACGTGTCCATAGAGGTGACCTAGGCGCACACAGAATAGTGAGGGTGGTGTCCGCGACACCCCCGAGTTTGCATGTTTCCACCCCTAAAGCATAAGCAATTGGGCTGTTTGCACCAGATGAAACATGACAGAAATTTAAATACAGGCATTCAGAAGCACAGAATAGTGCACTCACTGCACTCCAGTGAAATGGTAAGCTTTATAATCTAATTAATACTTATTAAACCTCTTTAACGTTATTAAATGGAGTCAGTTTTGAAGTTCAATTTCAAATGCTTTATTTTATTTTTAAGATCTGAGGTGAACTATCTGCTGCTGCTTTCAGTAGTATAGCAATAAATGTCATGTAAAATGGCATCCAGACTCACATTATTAGCATTTAACACTGAATAAAGCACATGAGGTGTACCTGAGCTGATCATGGTCAAAGTTTTCTGTTGTTCACCTGTGAGAGCCGTTTCTAATATATCAATTTGAGGTGTTGGCTAGGACAAAACTCCTTTTAATATGGAGAATAATCCTTCTATCGGTGTTGCTTTTATTTAGAACACGACTCAAATCAGCCTTTAGGCTTGATAGGCTTGCTCCTGTTGGTGTCGTCAATCTGGCAACCTGCGCTTGTGTGTGTTTTGAACCAGACGTGCAATGCCTAGTTGAACCACTGGGTGTCAAACTTACATAATGCACCTTTAAATAAATGTAGTTGAAACCTGGTTAAATTATTAAAATAAGTTAAAGCAACAAAACTATTTGTCGTCTTGACTTTTTGCCATTACCTTTTATTACAGTGAAGTTCGTTAAAAAAATGACATTGGATGTTTGTTTGAACTACTTATTTAAAATGAGCTGAAACACCCCAATTCTTGAGTTTTTATGGTGGACAACTTAATTGATTTATGTTCAATCCACTTAAATTAGTAAAAACTAATAGGCTAACTTAATGTATTGTGTGCAACCTATCATTTTTTACAGTGTTGTTTTTAATCATGATCACGAGGGCACATTATTATTATTTTAACCAATATGCGCATATAAATTAAATGAATAATAACTTCATCAATATTCCATAAAATAAGAAAGCCCTTAAGGTTACTGCCAGAAAAAGAGCAAATATTTTTAGTGTCTCCTGCAACAGATACAGTATTTATGAGTATCAGGAACGCAGCTGGTGTGCATCACAGTTTATCAAAAGGACAACAGATAAACACACGGAGAACAATATTATCTCAACACCTTGAGTAATGTTTTCTATTTGTTAACAGGAAGCAGAACGAGAGTCTGGAACGTGGGACTCGCATCTTATCAGGCGGAGTGTTGCCGTATTATTATAACGCGCAGCTGTTGCATGAAGTTGCGCTCTGTTTCACATGACTTCCATTACTGCTAATCAGCGCACACTTGGCTTATCTGTCTCCTTTTCTCTTCCTCCCTTTTCTTTCTCTCTAATCCACCTCCAAAAAAAGAATCCCTTCATTAGCCAAGTGCTAAATCTAAACCCACGGGGTAAACACACGGTCAGAGCACCGTTAAAGCTTGCTTATAATCCATAGATGTGATATGATTGGTGAAAAAAAAAACAGTTTTCATTCATTTTATATTACTAATAAGTAGCGCCAGACACAATCTGCAGGTAGATTAATGGATTTCTGTGCGGAATTTTGTAAAAAAATAAAATAAATAAATAATAATAATAAAATCTGTGGAATTATGTTGAATGAATTCGAGAGTTTAGTAATTAGAAGCCTAACATAAAATAAATAATAAAATAAATCAATCAGTCAATTAAAAAAACAATTATTAATTAATAATTTTCATAAAATATTTTATCGTTCATCTCATCTCACTCATTTCATTCATCTTGTCATGCTCATTTTGTTTGTGTCGTTTGTCTCATGACTCGCTCCTTTCGTTTGTCTCGTTCGTCTTGTTTGTCTTGCTCATTTTGTTCATCTCATTGTCTGGCTAGTTTTTTTGTCTTGTTTATCTCGCTTGTTTTTCTTTGTCTAGTTTGTCTCGTCTCGCTCACTTCGTTTCTCTCATTCATTTCACTTATCTCGATCACTCTATTCGTCTCACTCGTTTCGTTCGTCTTGTTCATCTCGTTTGTCTCATTCGTCTCACTCGTTTCGTGCATCTTGTTCATCTTGCTTGTTTTTCTTTGTCTCGTTTGTCTCGTCTCGCTCACTTCGTTTCTCTCATTCATTTCACTCATCTAGATCACTTCATTCGTCTCACTCGTTTCGTTCGTCTTGTTCATCTTGTTTGTCTCATTCGTCTCACTCGTTTCGTTCATCTTGCTTTATTTTCTTCGTCTCGTTTGTCTCGTCCCCCTCGATTCGTTTGTCTCACTCATGTCATTCATCTCGCTCGTTTCGTTCATTTGTTCATTTTGTTCGTCTCATTTGTCTCACTCGTTTTGTTTGTCTTGTTCACCTTGCTTGTTTTTCTGTCTCATTTGTCCATTTGTCTCGTCTTGCTTGCTTTGTTCGTCTCGTCTTGCTCATTTCACTCATCTCAATCAATTCATCTCGCTCGTTTTGTTCGTTCATCTTCTTTGTCTCATTATTTCGCTCGTATCGATTGCTTCATTTATCTCACTCGTTTCGTTCATTTGTTCATCTTGTTTGTCTCGCTCATTTTGTTCATCTTGCTCGTTTCGCTCATTTCATCACGCTTGTTTTGTTCGTCTCGTCTCACTCGTTTGCAGGGCTTAATTTGTGCCAGAACACGCCAGATCCGGAATCTCTGAAATCTTATACGGCACCTCATTTTACCAATCCCCCTCTTCACACGTCCGCTGTTCACTTTAACTTTCTTCCGCGACTCCTCAACCCTCTTCACTTTCGTCCGCGACACCCCTTCGCCATCCATCGCACCAAACACCTGCCCCCCCACCCCGCTCTCCACTTTCGTGCCCGACACCTCTCCATCCTCGGGTTACATGCCGGAACCGTTACCCCGATCTGTTCCGGGACCTCGCAATTCACTAATTAAGCACTGCTCGTTTGTCTCGCTTGTTCGTCTTATCTCACTCACTTCTTTGGCCTCCCTCATCTCGCCCGTCTCTCTCTAATAATACAATATTTAAAAGTTTCAAATGTCCAATTACAACCACTTGTTTGGGAAAACAAAGTAAGTCTCTCACATAATATGTATGGATCATATAATATCTTCTAAAAGACAGACAATATGTACATAAATCATATAAACATTTGAATATTATTTAATAAAATTAATCTTTGTCATGATGACAGCACATAATACTTGACTAGAAATTTTTCAAGACACTAGTATTCAGCTTAAAGTGACATTTAAAGGCTTAACTAGGTTAATTAGGGTAAAGTTAGAGTAATTAGGTAAGTCATTGTATAACAGTGGTTTGTTCTGGAGACAATCCAAAACTAATATTGCTAAAGGGGGCTAATAATATTGACCTTAAAATGAGTATAAAACAATTAAAAACTGCTTTTATTCTAGCTGAAATAAAACAAATAAGACTTTCTCCAGAAGAAAAAATATTATAGAAAATACTGTGAAAAATTCCTGAATCTGTTAAACATGCTTTGGGAAATATCCCCAAAGCACAGGAGGGTGAATCATTATGACTTCAACTGTATGTACACACATTTACAAAAGTAAATAAACAGACTCAATGCTGGGCTAAAAAAGTGTGCAGAAATCTCAGTTTGGCCCTACTAATAAGTGTGCATCTCAACAGGGTCCTCCAGAGGACAGGGGTCATTTCACACCAGCTTGACCCAGCTTGACCACGCTATGAGATTATGGCTGGAATGCATATCAAAGGGCCGCCGTCCGTGCTCCGTTTCCCAAGGGAAAGTGTCAAAGCTTGCCGGAGGATTCCTCGTAAAGCCGGCGCCTTCGTCTGAAGTTGGCTCGATATAGACAGCGACACTGAAGATGCTTAAGGCACTGAGAAATAGTGGAAGTTGACTGCCTGAATTGATTAACTGTCATTATGTCCGCGTAGTGTGAACTAGTGAATGTCAGGCTCTCAATCGACCCTAGGACTTCCTTTCTTTCTCTTGGGAAGCAGCAAAGAAAAGAGTATTGGATGAAACTATGAGATTCTGGATGCAGCTCCCCCCACCCTCCTTTCTGTGGTGCACGCTGGGCTTTGTCATTGCTTGAGGGGGGACTAATTCTGTAATTGTACATATCCTGGTTACACCGTTCCCAAAGCCAATGAAAACAAGCACCGTGCATGTAGGTTAGACCACACACAAACACACATGCTGCTGATGATTGCCAACAATTCCTTCTCAAACGGCCTGCAAAACACAATCATGTACTTCAGAAACGAAATTACTTTCAAATTTAAGGCGTGTTTTACTTTTGTTGCTATGTAGTTGTGCTTTATATTGATGCTATACAGTTTCCAGAATCTTATGAGATAAATGTAGAGTGTTTTGAGTGCTGTATTTTGTTGCTAAGCAGTTGCTAGGGTCTTATGGGTGGTTTCCAAGGTGTTGCTAGGTGGTTAAAGAGTCTTCAATGTATTACATTGTTGCTATAAAGTTGCTGTGGTCTTATGGGATGATTAAAGGGCGGTCATTGGGGGGTTCTGAGTGTTTTATTATGTTGCTAAGCAGTAGCTAGGGTCTTGTGGGAGGTTTCTAAGGTGTTGCTAGGTGGTTAAAGGGTCTTCTGTGTATTACTTTGTTGCTATGAAGGTGCTATGGTCTTATGGGATGATACTAGTGCGGTCAGAGTGTTCTGGGTGTTTTATTATGCTGTTAAGTAGTTGCTAGGGTCATATAAGTTGTTTCTAAGGTGTTGCTAGGTGGTTAAAATGGTCTTTTATGTTTTACTTTGTTGCTATGCAGTTGCTAGGGTCTTTTGGGAGGTGTAGTTGTTCTGGGTGTTTTAGGGTGTTGCCATTAGGTTTCTATGGTCTTATGGAATGATTATAGGGTGGTCATTATGGATTTCTGAGTGTGTTATTATGTTGCTAAGCAGTTGCTAGGGTCTTATGGGTGGTTTCTAAGGTGTTGCTAGGTGGTTAATAGGGTCTTATGTGTTTTACTTTGGGGCTATGAAGTTGCTTTGGTCTTATGGGATGATTATAGGTGGTCATTAGGAGTTTCTGAGTGTGTTATGTTGCTAAGCAGTTGCTAGGGTCTTATGGGTGGTTTCTAAGGTGTTGCTAGGTGATTAAAAAGGTATTCTGTGTTTTACTTTGTTGCTATGAAGGTACTATGGTCTTATGGGATGATTATAGTGTGGTCATTAGAGTGTTCTGAGTCTATTATTATGCTGCTAAGTAGTTGCTAGGGTCATATAAGTTGTTTCTAAGGTGTTGCTATGTGGTTGAAAGGGTCTTTTATGTTTTACTTTGTTGCTATGCAGTTGCTAGGGTCTTGGAATGATTATAGGGTGGTCATTATGGATTTCTGAGTGTGTTATTATGTTGCTAAGCAGTTGTTAGGGTCTTATGGGTGGTTTCAAAGGTGTTGCTAGGTGGTTAATAGGGTCTTCTGTGTTTTACTTTGGGGCTATGAAGTTGCTATGGTCTTATGGGATGATTATAGGTGGTCATTAGGGGTTTATGAGTGTGTTATGTTGCTAAGCAGTTGCTAGGGTCTTATGGGTGGTTTCTAAGGTGTTGCTAGGTGGTTAAAAAGGTCTTCTGTGTTTTACATTGTTGCTATGAAGTTGCTATGGTCTTATAGAATGATTATAGGGTGGTCATTAAGGGTTTCTGTGTGTTTTATTATATTGCTAGGCAGTTGCTAGGGTCATAAAAGTAGTTTCTAAGGTGTTGCTAGGTGGTTAAAGGGTCTTAAATGTTTTATTTTGTTGCTATGCAGTTGCTAGGGTCTTTTAGGAGGTGTAGCTGTTCTGGGTGTTTTATGGTGTTGCAATAAAGTTGCTATGGTCTTATGGGATGATTATAGGGTGGTCATTAGGGGTTGCTGAATGTGTTGTGTTGCCAAGTAGTCGCTAGGGTCTTATGAGTGGTTTCTTATGTGTTGCTAGGTGGTTAAAATGGTCTTCAATGTATTGCATTGTTGCTATGAAGTTGCTAGGGTCTTATGGGATGATTATAGGGTGGTCATTAAGGGTTTCTAAGTGTGTTATTATGTTGCTAAGCAGTTGCTAGTGTCTTATGGGTGGTTTCTACGGTGTTGCTAGGTGGTTAAAAGGGTATTCAATGTTTTACTTTGTTGCTATGGAGTTGCTATAGAGTCTTTTAGGATGTGTAGCTGTTTTGAGTGTTTTATGGTGTTGCAATAAAGACGCTATGGTCTTATGGGATGATTATAGGGTGGTCATTAGGGGGTTCTGAGTGTGTTATGTTGCTAAGCAGTTGCTAGGGTCTTATGGGTGGTTTTTAAGGTGTTGCTAGGTGGTTAAAAGGGTCTTCTGTGTTTTACTTTGTTGCTATGAAGTTAATATGGTCTTATAGGATGATTATAGGGTGGTCATTAGGAGTTTCTGAGTGTTTTGTTGTGTTGCTAAGCAGTAGCTAGGGCCTTATAGGTGGTTTTTAAGGTGTTGCTAGGTGGTTAAAAGGGTCTTCTGTGTTTTACTTTGTTGCTATGAAGTTAATATGGTCTTATAGGATGATTATAGGGTGGTCATTAGGAGTTTCTGAGTGTTTTATTGTGTTGCTAAGCATTAGCTAGGGCCTTATGGGTGGTTTCTAATGGCCCGTTTCTACTGAGTAGCAAGGTTCGGTACGCTTTTATGCCCGTTTCCACTGTCAAAAGGTAACAAAAAGTAAACTGTACCATAACACTTTTTGGATACCCTTTGCAAAGGGTACCCAGCACGGTGAAAGGGTACCAAAATGCGGAGCCACACAGCTGAACGATATTGGTTTACAGAGAAGCATCACTAGCATTTTATGAAAACAAAGGAACCACCATGTTTTAAATACACAGTCAAGACATTACACGGTAATAATAATATATACATATAATAACGAGCCATGGTCGACCCAAGCTCAAACCAACCTTGTCGTCATATTGATGAACAGCCACAAAGCCAAGAAGAACAAAATTTGCTGTGTCCTGTTTTTGTTTTACGAGGCCGTCTAAAGTATGAGCGGTTTCACTTTCTCCAGAGAGCTTGCGATTGCTTGTGTGCTATATTTGAAATAAGGAACTTCTTGAGCTGATGATAATAACGTGTGAGTGATTATTGAAGTGCTTCAGACATCCGATCCTTTCAGAAACAGACAAACGTGAGAGTGAAGCGTGAAAAAACAAAGGAGAAGCCGGAAAAAAACAAAAGAGCGAATGATTCTTTCAGCAACCTAAACCATGAACAAACTGCCATGTTTAACTATTATCATCACCTTTTGGACTATTATGAACTGGGAATAACAGAGATTACTCTCTAACAGAAGCTACATGTGCTGGTGAAGATTAAAGATACAGATGAGAGGTTTGCACTGACTGTAGGCTATATGTTACGTGTTGTTTTTGAACCCAAATAAGGACTAAATGTATGCTGTGTGTAGTTTGTCATTATTGGTAACATATCAGGGACTGTAAGGGTCTGTATGTGTTCATATATGATGCATTTATTTATTTATTTAATATAATTGCAAACGTTACAGTAGGATATTTCATCCTGTCATTGATCTGCAGTTATAATCAAATCATGTTCATAGAAAGGTTAGTAATGAACATTTATACACAAGTATTTATGTGTATAAAGCATCTGTTTTGAGAGAAGGGCTTCTCATATGATGTGAACGACCCGTACTACTTTACTGTAGACATTTCCTCCAGCGAGAATGATGTCAACCGAAACTTTCTGTCGTACACCACGCCCACCACCCATTGGTACCCTTTTGGCAGTGAAAATGCAAGCCTTATAAACAGGCACGTGCACACATAGGGCTCCCCCCGCTCTCCAACTACCCCCCCCCCCCCCCCCCCCTCGTGAAAACCGTGACCGCTAAACCCCCCACTTTTCGTGAAAACCGGGAATGTGCAAACAACAACTCTGCACATGCCCTGGGGAACGCCTCTGCACGGGCCTGCTGATAAAGGTGACCTGTACCAACCCGTACCGTACTGTACCACTCAGTGGAAACGGGCCATTAAAGGGTGTTCTGGGAGTTTTGGACCACTTTAGCAGCCCTGTTGATTGTGAAGTCGATATTTGAGCTGCGACGTTTTCATCAGAAAACATCCTAACATAATTCTCCAAGTTGTGCTGTAAATAAATGCACTGAAATATTGAGTTAAAGTTTATCAGCAGTGCCTGCAGTCTCCCACCCTTTCAGTTAAAGTATGTAAAGCTCTAATGCGGGATTTTTTTCCTCTTCTGGTGTCTGTTGGCTGGATGCTTTGCATGAACTGAAGCAGATTAAGAAGATACCGATGCCTGCAAGTAGGAACGCTGATATCAAACTCAGCCCGCAGGCAACATTCTAAGCCTTATTGACATTTATGACAAATATGCAAAAGAAAAAATGAGGGAAAGTGAAGAGAAAAGATAAAACAGATGAGGGATGGGGCCGATATTCATCCAGAAAGGGGGCCCTATAGACTGCTGTTGCCAAGATAAACTTCCCTCAACAAACAGGTTCTGGGTTGGATCTTTATTAGGTTTTGGAGACACATGTGAGCATTTGTGGCTGTTTCTGAGGCCTGAGAGCGCAGACGGAGCCGAGCACATGACAATGGGATGACTAGAGCTCAGAAACACCACTGAGGTCACACAGGGGGCGGGAGACGTCATCACACTGCATGCACAGCTGAATAATGGATGATTTATTGGCATGCATTTATTAAAATATTACTTTTCATAGCTTTGCTGTAGGCGTTCAGAACTTCGGCTTAGTCCCTTTATTTATCAGGGGTTACCACAGTGGAATAAACCACCAACTTATCCAGCATATGTTTTACACAGCGGATGCCCTTCCAGCTGCAACCTAGTACTGGGAAACACCCATACACAATCACACACACACTACGGCCAATATAGTTTACCCAATTCCCCTATAGTGCATGTGTTTAGATTGTGGGGGAAACCGGAGCACCCGGAGCAAACCTTGCTGTGAGGCCACACTGCTAAATAAATAATAATAATAATAATAATAATAATAAAAACAACAACAATAATAATAAACAATAATTTAAAAAATAACAAATTAACAACAACAACAATAAAAACAACAACAACAACAACTATAATACTACTACTACTAATAATTATATAAACAATGATAAAAATGATAAACTAATTAAATTAATAATAATAATAATAATAATATAATAATAATAATAATACAAAAGATGATGATGATGGTGATGGAGATGAAAACAAATAAACAAAATAAATAATAATAACAATACTACTACTACTACTAATAATAATAATAATCATGATAAACAATGATAAACAATAATAAAAAAATAACAAAAGTAATAATAATAATAATAATATAAACAATGATAAAAAATAATAATAATTATGATGATGATGAAAAAAAATAAATAAACAAAATGCATAATAATAATAATAATATAAACAATGATAAACACTAATTAAAAATAATAATAATAAAAGTTGTTGATGAAAATGATTTAATAACAACAAAACTGCTGTTTAATTTCAGAGGTTTTGCATGAATAAAAAAAATGATGAGATGTGTTGCTTGCATGTCAGGAATTTATAAAAAAAATTAGGGCAGAATGATGATTAATAAAAAATAATAATAATAATAATAATGATGATGATGATGATGATGAAAACAAAAAAAACTAAATAATAATAATAAACAATGATAAACAATAATTAAATAACAACTGTTAGTAATAATAATAATAATAATAATAATAATAATAATAATAATAATAATAATAATAATAATAATGCAGATTAAAAATATTAATAATATTTATCATTATTTATTATTATTAATAATAATAACATTTGTTGATGATGATGATGCAATAATACCAATGAAACTACTGTATGATTTTGGAGGTCATGAATAAATGGGAGAAAAAAAAACATGTGCAAAAGGCTCAACTACTGCTTTTCAAAAAGACCTCTACATTTACATGAAAACTGTAATCTAATGATTACATTAAGGTCTTCAGTGATTTATTGGCATGAATGAATCAAACTATTACTTTTGACTGCTTTGCTCCAGCAGTTGTTGATGATAATTTTGTAATAATATCAACAACAATACTACGGTTTCATTTCAGAGGTTATATATAAATGTAAAAAAACAGTTTGGTGTTATTGTGAGAGAGAATGCATGCTGAACAACAATACTCTGAGATGTGTGCTGTGGTTTCTCTTACCGTGGTAAGGAGTTGTACTGCCTCTGGGCTTGTGTGAAGGAGTCTCTGTCCTCCCTCTGTTTCTGCACTTGCACTTCTAAAGAAACCGAGT
Organism: Danio kyathit; assembly: GCA_903798195.1. Classification (NCBI taxonomy): domain Eukaryota; kingdom Metazoa; phylum Chordata; class Actinopteri; order Cypriniformes; family Danionidae; genus Danio; species Danio kyathit. The sequence continues at coordinate 2,064,309 of LR812542.1, forward strand.
GCCGTCCCGTTGGTGTGTAAGAACCTGCATTGGCCTGAAATGTGAATAGACACACAAATAGGAAGATAACAGCTTAAAGTATCTTCATGCATGATAGAAAACTCTTAGAAAAACTCTTATCAACGGCATAACAACAAATCAAAACACAACAAATAATGATCACCTAGTAACAACTTAGAAATCTCAAAGAAGACAAAGTAATGTACAATATAAAAAACTCACACCAGTAGTTACACTCCATAAACCTCCTGCGAAATCCTAGCAACTGCAAAAGCAACAACCTAAAACATTCATGACATACTAATAACCTCCCATAATAACCACCCTAGCAACTGCATAAAACATAATGAAAATACTCATAACACCATAATAACTACCAACCGACACCTTAGAAACTCCACGCAAGGCCCTAGCAACTGCATCACAACCAAATAAAACACTCAGAACACCCCAGTAACATTCTAGCAATACCTTAAACCCACCTAAAAATCAAAGAAACTGCCTAGAAAACAACACTCAGAACACCCTAACATCCCCCTAGAAACCAATCACATGACCCTAGCAACTGTATAGCAACCAAATAAAACACTCAGAACAACCCAGTAACTTTCTAGCAATACCTTTAAAAACATAGTAACTGCCTAGAAAACAAAACACTCAGAACACCCTAACATCCCCCTAGAAACACCTTAGAAACCATTTACAAGACCCTAGCAACAAAACAAAACACCTAGAACACCCCAATCATGACCTAGAAACAACTTAGAAACTCCCCACAAGACCCTTACAACTGCATAGCAACAAAATATACATTTAGCATTCTGAAAACCCTAATAATCATCTAGCAACACCTTAGAAACCTCCTGCTAGACCCTAGCAACTGCATAGCAAGAAAATAAAGAACTCTGAAACCCCTAATAATCACCTAGCAACAACTTAGAAACCTCCTGCTAGACCCTAGCAACTGCATAGCAACAAAATATAGCACTGTGAAAACCCTAATAATTACCTAGCAACACCTTAGAAACCTCCTGCTAGACCCTAGCAACTGCATAGCAACAAAATATAGCACTGTGAAAACCTAATAATTACCTAGCAACAACTTAAAAACCTCCTGCAAGACCCTAGCAACTGCATAGCAACAAAATACACATGTAGCACACTACAAGCCCTAAGAATTGCCTAACAACACTTTAGAAACCTCCTATATGACCGTAGCAACTGCATAGCAACAAAATATACATGTAGCACGTTAAAAACCCTAATAATTACCTAGCAATGCCTTAGAAGCCTCCTGCAAGACCCTAGCAACTGCATAGCAACAAAATATAAATGTAGCACTCTGAAAACCCTAATAATCACATAGCAACACCTTGGAAACCTCCTGCTAGACCCTAGCAACTGCATAGCAACAAAATATAGCACTGTGAAAACCCTAATAATTACCTAGCAACACCGTAGAAACCTCCTGCAAGACCCTAGCAACTGCATAGCAACAAAATATAGCACTGTGAAAACCCTAATAATTACCTAGCAACAACTTAAAAACCTCCTGCAAGACCCTAGCAACTGCATAGCAACAGAATACACATGTAGCACACTACAAGCCCTAAGAATTGCCTAGCAACACTTTAGAAACCTCCTATATGACCCTAGCAACTGCATAGCAACGAAATATACACGTAGCACACTAAAAACCCTAATAATTACCTAGCAACACCTTAGAAACCTCCTGCAAGACCCTAGCAACTGCATAGCAACAAAATATACATGTAGCACTCTGAAAACCCTTATAATCACATAGCAACACCTTAGAAACCTCCTGCTAGACCCTAGCAACTGCATAGCAACAAAATTTACATGTAGCACACTAAAAGCCCTAAGAATTGCCTAGCAACACCTTAGAAACCTCCTATATGACCCTAGCAACTGCATAGCAACAAAATATACATGTAGCACACAAAAAACACTAATAATTACCTAGCAACACCTTAGAAACCTCCTGCAAGACCCTAGCAACTGCATAGCAACAAAATATTCACGTAGCACAATAAAAGCCCTAAGAATTGCCTAGCAACACCTTAGAAACCTCCTATATGACCCTAGCAACTGCATAGCAACAAAATATACATGTAGCACATTAAAAACCCTAATAATTACCTAGCAACACCTTAGAAACCTCCTATATGACCCTAGCAACTGCATAGCAACAAAATATAGCAGTCTGAAAACCCTAATAATCTCTTAGCAACACCTTGGAAACCGGTTGTATGATCCTAGCAACCACATGGCAACAACATAAAACATTTTAAATAAGTTACGTAGTAGCACCATGGGACGTCCCGGATCTATATATAGAAAGGTGCTACAGTGTATGTTAATTAGCACAGCATGATTTCAGGACTCATTATCAGGTCTGGGTTTTAATAACTGATGAAGGGCACTTGACCACTACAGTGATTCTCCCGACAGCAGAAGGTGCACTAATGAGAAACGGGAGCACAATTAGCCTCGAGTGCACTACAAACAGCTGACTTCACAAAAAATGACAAACGCAGCATTAATGCGGAGAGGCGGACATTAAACCATTGGAAAACACAAGAATTAAACATCAATGCTTTAACTGCATATTAGAGAAATGTTATCGCTGTCTGATGAAGCCAGAGCAAAATCTCCACTGAGACACATTTTAATAGCTAAAGGCACGGCACATTTCTTCACTAGAAACATATTAAGGCAAAAATAGAAAAAAGGAAATGCTTTTATTGCGAGGGAGAAGCAACAATGAAGTAATTATTCACACTGAGATGCTTTAATGAGATTTCGAGCAAGCAAGGGAAAAAGTGTGTGTGTGTGTGTGTGTGTTTGAGAGTGATAGAGTTATAGACCATTTCAATATGGTCATGTCATTGGCCATTGTAGGCTGAATACCATTGGCCCATGAGTAGGCTAAATACCATTGGCCCATGAGTAGGCTAAATACCATTGGCCCATGAGTAGGCTAAATACCATTGGCCCATGAGTAGGCTGAATACCATTGGCCCATGAGTAGGCTAAATACCATTGGCCCATGAGTAGGCTAAATACCATTGGCCCATGAGTAGGCTGAATACCATTGGCCCATGAGTAGGCTAAATACCATTGGCCCATGAGTAGGCTAAATACCATTGGTCCATGAGTAGGCTGAATACCATTGGCCCATGAGTAGGCTAAATACCATTGGCCCATGAGTAGGCTGAATACCATTGGCCCATGAGTAGGCTGAATACCATTGGTCCATGAGTAGGCTGAATACCATTGGCCCATGAGTAGGCTAAATACCATTGGCCCATGAGTAGGCTGAATACCATTGGCCCATGCGCGCGCTGAATACCATAGATTTTCAACAGATTTTCTCACAGATTTTTAGCCCATCATTGATTCTGTTTATTCACTTGAGTAAATGTGTGTAAATCTATATTTATTCAGTTTTAAAATTAATTACAGTAATATTATTGACTAATATAAAAATGTTCATTTGATTTATGTACAACAGTTTACACAGTAATATTTTCTGTCTTTTAGTAGATATATTATACGAGAGACTTGCTTTGTTTACCAAATAAAGTGGATCTAATTGGATTTGCATTTTAAACATTAAATAAAAGTTAAAAAGATATTATTTTTTATTTCACATATTAAGGTTTTAGTTATGATACTCCCAAAATAATTCCGCAGAAATCCGCAGATTCCGTCTGGCCCTACCCATGAGCATTTCCTGCTTGTTATCAAACTATTTCATAACAAGAGGCAATTAAATCATAACTTCCTGTTAAAACAGCTCTCATAGCATTATTTATCAATATGTGGCTCTTTTTGGATTCTTGGAAGCTTTATAAATTAAACATGTAAAACAGGAAATACGTTGGGACCATTGTTTTTGTTTACATCCCTCAAAATGGTCTATAGTCTCTGGTCACATGAACACTATAGTGCAGGGCTTCTCAAAGTCCAGACTCTGGCCTGAATCCGGACAGCGAGGGTATTCAATCCGGACCGACTCCATTTCATATTGCAGGACCATGCGTAAAGGACTCAAATTGTGGCTTTCCTTCATTGATAAATGTATAAACATTGTAAATCAACAGTTTAGTTGTTTGTATTTTTGTTTAAAATATACGACCCGAAATAAAATTGAAGGGAAAATATTCAAAGTTTTCCTGCGTGACTCTGTTGTCATGACATCCAGTGATCATACGAGGCTTCATGTGATTGAGCGGGCTAAACTTGTGTGTGCACCTGCTTTAGCAAAAGCAAAGCGATCATTTGAATGGATAGAGATGTCGATCTCACAGAAAATAAAACTTGAGAGAGAATCAAAAGTTGAATGGACAGGTAAGTATGCGTTTATATTGCCACAAGCCAACACAAAGCCATTCTGCTTGATTTGTAATGAGACAATTGGAGTTGTAAAGAGTGGAAATGTGAAACGCCACTATGAAACAAAACACAGACATTTTGAACGGCATATCCACAAAATACAAGGACCGCAACACCTAAAGTTCTCATTACACACCTTTTGTATTTTTCACTTTTTTTGGAGAGGGGACAGGATGCAGACCTGGTGCAGTTGGCCTGCATGCAATGCTTTTTAATGCACACTCCTAACCCAACCCCTCACAGTGATGTCACTCGCTTCATTGAGTGCATTGTGTCTGACATTGCATCTCTGAGATATGCAGTCTCAGCTTGCATCATCATTGCTGCATCCAGATACCTTTTGTTGTGTTTTGTACAAACATGCACTTATGTTAGTGGTTTTGCCACATTTGCGTTGTATTTAATGTGTTTTAAATCCAAATCCCCCTTTATTTAAAGAAATATTAATAGTGTTGACTTGTGATGCATGTTATGGATGTTTATTAAAAACAAGTTATGTAATATCAAATGTTCCGGATCTTTGACCCTAATAAAACTTCAGATTTGGACCTTTTAATGCAGACATTGTGGGCCCCTGCTATAGTGCAACACAGTTATCAGTCATAATGTATAATAATACATTATAGACTTACATTATCTTACTAACTGAATGAATAAATGAACTACAGCTTTTACACATAATTTTTTACATAATGTATTTTTTATTATATCATATATTATGTCATATGGTACACCAAGATAAGTTTTGTTGTGGTTAAAAACAGAAGTAAATTAAATAAATTATATACAAAGTTTATATATATATATATATATATATATATATATAGGAAGAGTTCAGATGCAAAAACCTCTAAATGCCGTCTGAAAGTTTCTCCTAAAGTGGATATTTTTCTCTAGCTCATGTGTGTATGTTCAGTAAACCCACTTTTATGGCAAACATTATGTTCTTTGCATTGACTTTATAGTGAAATAACTGAACACAAACACAGAGTCCTGATAAAAATGCTAATTTTAGAACAAAAATTCAGAAAGTACTTAGAGGTTTTGCATCTGAACTCTTCATATATATATATATATAACTTTGTATATAACTTATTTTATTTACTTATGTTGATTTCTAAACATACCAACCACTTAGTAGCCATTCACAACACCCTAAAAACCTAACAAAACCTAACAATGCCTTAGAAACAGCCTAGCAACTACTCAGAACACCCTAGCAACCACCTAAAGTTACTTTATTATATCTATTTTGAGAAACATGTTCAATCAATCTTACTTTCAAATAACAAATAATAATCAGACTTATCTGAACATAATAGTGCTTAATTAATTAATAAATCAATAAATCAATATTTCTAAGTTTTTTTTTTTTTAAATTATTCCTCTATCTACCGAGGTTTATCTCAATCTCTTTTACAGAGACCTGAATTCTTGTTGTTATTAAAGATAAGTTTATTATTCATTTTTAAATTAATTAATTAATTGATTTATTCATTCATTCATTCATTCATTCATTCATTCATTCATTTTCCTTTGGCTAAGTCCCTTTATTCATCAGGGGTTGCCACAGCGGAATGAACCACCAACTTATCCTGCACATGTTTTACGCAGCGGATGCCCTTCCCAATTCAGTACTGGGAAACATCCATACACACTCATTCACACACACACTCATACACCACGACCAATTTAGTTCATCAATTCCCCTATAGCGCATGTATTTGGACTGTGGGGGAAACCGGAGCATCCGGAGGAAACCCACACCAACACGGGGAGAACATGCAAACTCCACACAGAAATGACAGCTGGCCGAGCTGGGACTCAAACCAGCGAACTTCTTGCTGTGAGGCAACAGTGCTAACCACTGAGTCACCGTGTCTCCCATAATTTTCAATTCGTTTTTAACAATATATATATATATAATATGCAGCTTTTAACTCACTGAATCTTAATTTTAAAACAAAATGAAAACTCACAATCTCACTTCCAATGCACCTAACAACTCAGGTTGTTAAAATTAAATGAAATCATCAAAACGCCAGCATGCAAAAACACAATAAACCTACACGGTACTAATTTAATTTAATCGCGCCTCATAAAAAACATCACTAAACCCCAACAAGTTCATCTGCTCATAAAACACGAGACCTCCAGACAAAACTCCCATTAATCCCGCAGAATGTAGCCTATCACATCTTTTTTTTCTCTCTCGTCTTCACAGACACAGAGCAAACACAACAATACGAGACCCACCTGAACAAACACAAGAAGTGCTCAGATCGAGAGACAGACATAATTAGGAGAAATTGTCCACTGCAATTGAGAGTAAGAAAGCATGAAGCAGCTGGACGGCGAGGAGAGGTAGTTTGCCGGTCGCAGACTCCTAAATCACTTATAATGGTTACGATTAGCGCACAGTGTGACCCGTAGCCTTTAATATCAAAGACTGACGGAGCAGCGGCGGGTCACAGCGCACACATGTTTACTGTGCTATACACTCAAACACTTCCAGATACCTGCTCACAAGTGTGTGTTCAATACTATCTCACAGCAATTTTAATGTTTTAATTTAGTGGAAGGGCGGCACGATGGCTCAATGGTTAGCACTGTGGCCTCACAGGAAGAAGGTCTCTAGTTCGAGTCCCAGCTGAGCCAGTTGCCGTTTCTGTGTGGAGTTTGCATGTTCTCAGAGTGTTGGCGTGGGTTTGCTCTGGGTGCTCCGGTTTCCCCCACAGTCCAAACACATGCGCTATAGATGAATTGGATGATCTTAATTGGCCGTAGTGTATGAGTGTGTGTGTGTGAATGTGAGACTGTATGGATTGCAGCTGGAAAACATATGCTGGAATAGTTGGCGGTTCATTCCACTGTGGCGACCCCTGATAAATAAGCGACTAAGCTGAAGGAATATGAATGAATTAATGATTTAGTGGCTAATGTGCATGAATTTGTACGATCTCATTCCTCTATTTTAGTACGATTTGCTCATCCCCCAATGATGGTTGGGTTTGGGGGTGGAGTTTAGTGCCACGCCTCCTTTTAAAAATCATACATTTTTGTATGATTATGAATTCATGTGAATAACCCACTACACTGACAAAATGTGAATTAGTTACACTGCTGGTGTGTTTCATTCAGGAGCTGATGCACATGACTAAAGGAGTAAAGAAAGCACAGAAAGCTGAAAGAATGGGAAACTCTGAAAATATGTATAGTAATTAGCGAGTTACGACAACAGTGAGAGGTTTGTGGCTTAGATTAAGAACAGAAAGATACAGTAGATGGAGAATATGTGCTTCCTGTCACGATCACCAGCGATCTTCTCCCCATAGATCGCTGGATAACATGCACACTCACTAATGGACTACAAATCTGCCACCTAATGGACTACATCTCCAAACATGCACTACTCTCACATCACACACAACCGGTTCCATATCATCACTGATTACATCCCACAGCTGAAGCCGCTCAAGAACTGATTACACACAGTACATAAACAGCACACACACTCACTCCAGTTGCTGAGTCTTGTTACCTGTTATCGGTCACAATTCTAAGCGTTACCTTGTCTTGTTCTTGCCATGTTTGGACCCTCGCCTTGTTTATCTGTTTCTCCCTGTCTGCTGCCATCCTTGTGACAATCTGCCTGCTATATTGACTACGATTCTGCATTGCCCTCATACATCTGTTTGCTCCTGTATTGATCATTGCTTGCCTGACCATCCCTTAATAAAAACCTGCATTCGGATCCGCATCCTGTTGTCAGCGTCTATCCCTGGTTACACTTCCATTCAAAGCTGCAAATTAGATTTATGCACAAAACATCAGCGTTTGGAAATAACGTAGCTTTGCATACCAAAAAAAAAATATCACTTTCTGATAAGCTGGAGCAAATATGAGTGAGAGAAATGTAGTTTAAAAGCATTGTGAATTGCCACTGTGCTGTTTATTCTTCTCTAATAAATGAGTTGCACCTTAACAGACGAAGACGAAACGCAATGAACACGGTGCATGTGGTGGCTTTCGAAGGCATGAGACGCTCTTTGAGAGCGCAGACAGATGCTTAAGACAGTTCTGGAGGGAATAATAACAGAAGAATAATAATACTGAACCACTGTGATGACAGACATTGGCTGAGGCCTTTTACAATCAGCAGAACAACATTTAAAATCTTTTGCAACGCGCTGGAAACACCACATTGTGTATTAATGCGTTCCACCACGCACGTTTATATCATCACATTATCTGTTGAAACAAAATCACATGATTTTTATGTTGCACATGCAGGATTTTTTCTTATCGAATAAAACGTTTTTTGTATAGCTGTGCACATACTTTATAATTTATTTGTCATTTCAAAATGTATGTGCATTTTGGTGTTTCCATTAAGCATTTTTTATGCAATATTCCAAAATACACACAAAAACAGGTTGATGGAAACAAAGCTAATGTGAAAATGACATAAGCTATAGACAGACACATCAATTCTCTGCTCAATTCACTTTTCTGCTCGAGCGTTTGTACACTAGGGATGGTTCAGCTACAGGATTTATCCTGAACTCTCTAGTAAGGCTCTAGTAACTACTTAAAACATAAGAAGCAATGTTCTACCCATTAAAATTCCAGTTAACCAATAGGGTACTACTAGATACATGATTCCTATGGAGGACTCGATTTGTCATGACACTGCATTATCATTATTATCGCTAGTTTTTTTAGTTGAATCAAAGGAACTTTTATAGTCATCTTAAAGGTGCTGTATGTAAGTTTTTGACTCTTCTAAAGCATAAAAATACAATAATATGTGTGCAGATATTTAAGAAACATCCCAAGTGAACATACTTGTTTAACTGACAAACAATGCTGAAGTCAGATATTCTGCTTTGAAAATGTTTTTTTCCGTGCCGGAACGCTGTCTTTGTTTAGGTAATTTTCACATGCACATGCCAGATTAGCCAATTATAATTCAGCACCCCGGGTTGCCTTGTTGGAAAACAGCATATTTCGTTCATTCATTCATTCATTCAGAAAGACTCTGAAAGCATGCGTCCATGAGCGAAATGCTACAGTGTAGTGGAAAGTATCAGATGTCAAAATGAGACAGATTCAGTTCCACATGACGTTAATTAGCAAATGACATAAATATTAGGAACGTGAGCAGGTTACATCGCGTGTCCTAACAACACGCTGTGACGAGATTGTTATGAGTGATGAGCCATTTGGCTGTTTGCACCACAAAACACGGCAGAAATTTAAATACAGCCTTTCAGAAGCACAGAATATGCACTCACTCACAAAACGGTAAGGTTTAGAATCTATTTAATACATGTTAACCCTCTTTAACATCATTAAATGTAGATGCTGAATCACTCATATGTGTTTAGTTCTAAAGTTCAATTTCAAACGGTTTATTGTATTTTCCAGATCTGAGGTGAACTTTCTGCTTTCAGTATATGGTAATACACGTCATGTAAAATGCATTCAAACTCGCATTGTTAGCATTTAGCACTGAATAAAGCACACGAGGCTTACCTGAGGTGATCTGTCATAGGTTTCTGTTGTTCAGCTGTGAGAAATAGAAGCCGCTTCTAATAAATCAATTCGAGGTGTTGGTTAGAACCAAAACTCCTTTTAATATGGAGAATATTCCCTCAATCGCGTGTCGTTGCTTTTATTTAGAACACAGTTTAAAATCACTCAAACTGGCAACCCGGCGTACCTTTATTATGATTCAGGACTGCAATACCTAGTTCAACCACTGGGTGTCAAACTTACATACTGCACCTTTAACTTACATCAGTTAAACTGTCTAAAAACATTATGTTAAACTTTGAATAACTTATAACATTTAGTTGAAACCTGATTAACTGGTTAATATTAAAGTAGACTGCAAAAATGCTTTTCTTACTTGATTTTTTGTCTTGTTTTTAGTCCAAACATCTAAAAATACTTAAACCAAGAAGCATTTTAAAAAGAAGCATTAAACAGGGTCTTGTTTTAAGAAATAATATGCCAAAATTAAGTTTTTCTGTAAAACAAGTAAAATAATCTGCCAATGGGATATGCAAAAATAATCCTGTCAAAAGGAAAAACAAGGTTATTTTGCTGACCCCATTGGCAGATTATTTTGCTTGATTTATGGAAAAACTCACTATATTTTAAAAGATTATTTCTTAAAACAAGACAATCTAAGTAAGAAAAGCATTTTTGCAATGTAACAAAACCAAAAACCATTTTTACAGTGTATAAATGGCACCTAATATCTCAAATCCCCTTTAATAACCATCTAGCAACACCTTAGAGGCCATACAACAGAGCTAAGCAACTCAATAATCAAACCAACCTGCTTGGGTTTTAAAAAACTCAATTTAAAACTGGCTATTTATTATTATGTTTTAACAAAAAGCAACAGAATTTCCCTCATAATCTCTCAGAAATCAAACAAAACAAGTCGAATGTGCAGTCGAACACTCACAAACAATAGAGTCCCCACATCCCCATATAGGTACAGTAATCTCAGTTTTATCATCTAGTTCTAAATCTAGTGAACGTGGAGGGATATATGTAACCGTAGGAAGGCAATCCCCATATATTGCACAGTAGGAACACTAATCTGGCCCTGCAGTGGATTTATCTTCACACTATATAGGCTTGTTTTCATGTTGTAGACTTCTTTTCGCTGTTGTTCACTGAGCTTACAGTGAGATTTCGGCATTGAGAGATAACCTCATCTGACCAATGCCCACAGTGGGTCGAGCGTACGAGGACATGCGCTTTCTGATTTCCACATTCATGTGCAGTTTCCCGTGCGGTTTACAATCAAAGAAAACATGCTGGTTCCTCTGAATCCTAAAATCAATGGCATTATTTTGAGTTATGAAGGCTGCATGAATGCTTGCCAGCACTGAGGTCCTTGTAAAAAGAGAAGAAAAAAAGCACGTAAATACAGGCCTAATGAAAGCATTTGTGCACGTGTGTGTGTGTGTTTGTGTGTGTGTGTGTGTGTGTGTGTGTGTGTGTGTGTGTGTGTGTGTGTGTGTGTGTGTGTGTGTGTGTGTGTGTGTGTGTGTGTGTGTGTGTGTGTGTGTGTGATCCTGGCACCAGCATTAAACTTCCATCTCTTGTGTGGCCTCTAATCACACTGCAAAAAATAGCCATCTAAATATGAGAAATGAATTACTGAATTAGGAAGATAGAGAGCAGAAACATGTCAAATGATCGGTGCAGTGAGATATTTATACTTGGTAAGATTTCTTGAAATAAGAAAATTTAACTAGGCTTTAGTAAAGAGCAGTGTTGGGTAAGTTACTTAAAAAAAAAGTAATAGATTACAAGCTACTGAATACTAATGGAAAATTGTAATCTGATTACATTGTAAAAGTAATAAGATTACTAATTACTTTAAAGTTACTTTCAAAACATATAAAAAATACAAAATAACCTGCAGCATATTCAGTAATTTAATATTCACTGGAAAACATTACAATGATCACAGCAGCTTAACAAAATCAAAAAACTTAAAGAGATAATTTTAAGTTTTGGGTGAACTACAATTTACTTAAACTTCACTTGTTTCAAACCTGTTTGTCTTTTATTTTTTTTGTTGTTCTTTTGAACACAAAAGAAGACATTTTGAAGAAATCTGGATACCTGTAACCATTGACATTCATAGTAAGAAAAACACATAGCTCACTGTGTCTGCAGTTGTGGAGACAAACTGTAAACGCTCAAATGTTGAATTAGTGAAATCTGAAATACGTGATTATACTTTACCACAATGCTTGTGCACCGTGTGCGCATTGCTCCCAATACGCGTGTGCAAGACACAAGCCTAGTTTTTTTAGTTGAATCAAAGGAACTTTTATAGTCATCTCAACTTACATCAGTCAAACTGTCTAAAAACATTATGTTAAACTTTGAATAACTTAAAACCTTTAGTTGAATCTGATTAACTGGTTAATATTAAAGTAGACTGCAAAAATGCTTTTCTTACTTGATTTTTTGTCTTGTTTCTAGTCCAAATATCTAAAAATACTTAAACCAAGAAGCATTTTCAAAACAAGCATTAAACATGGTCTTGTTTTAAGAAATAATATGCCAAAACACCATGTGCCCATTGCTCCCAATACGTGTGTGCAAGACACGCCTTCATTGGAAATGACAAACTTGCACTCACAAAAGACGTGATATGTGAACGGCCTCATAAGCAGCTACGCATTCTTCACATTTAGAAGCTACCTTCACTCCCGATCCTGCACAAAAATCCAATGTAGCCTGTTTAGGCTGAGTTGGACCGCCGTGTTTTTGGGCACCAGTGTCCTCTTTGGTGACGAGTGTTGTAGAATGCTTTCTGTTCAAGTGCTTGAACAAGTTGCTGGTCGAGCTAAAATCAGTCGAAAGTTCTTTAGAGACTAGATATAGACTACAGGCTTGTTTCTACGCTCAATGAAGTCAAAGTCATGTATGCATTTCTACTCGAAGAAGCACTTTAAGAAAGAACCTTTACGCACTCTCGTCACTCTCGTAAACTCGTCAAAAGCAAATTTAACTGACGTTGCAGCTGAAAACCTCATTTAAAAAAGCAAATATTGTTTTCTAAAATCTACATTTATAACCAGGGCTTTACATTAACACCAGCCAACCCGCCAAATGCGGGTAGATTTCAGCTCTGGCGGGTTAGACAGACACCTCCACTAGCCACTTTGGCTGGTTGGAAATCATTTTTAAATTGTAGTTTTCTTAAAAGCAGGGTTTGAAAATAAGCGTGGCCCAATATTCGTGCAAATGTGATCTTAGAATCGAGAAGCAGCACGACTGACAAAAATAACTGTGTTTACGCGAGCAGAAAGCAGGTAAATACTGAACGAGAGGATGATCACTCGCGCGCACAGATGATGTGATGCGCGCGACTGTTAAAAAGCATGCGCGCTCCCGTTTACTTGCGTGAAGCAACCGTCACCGTGCCTAGAGAAAGCGCAACTGGTGCGATCGGTTCCCTTTGAAATAGACTGGACAAAGAGCGATGATCGTGCACTCACAGTCCTGCTGCTTTCAAGAACTCAAGATTAAAAAAAAAAAATACACATATTCTTTTGTAAGCAGCAGCGGTCACTGCTTTCATTTTAATTATTCTTTGAACAGATTATTAACAGGCCTATAATTACCGTGCGTGTGATCATCCTTTCATTATCAAACACGGTATGTTTCATCTGCTTTCTTTTGCCTACAGTTATTTTTGTTAATATGGTTTAGCTGTATTATTTTACAATAACATTGCTTTAATGGGAGATCACTCCCTGTTTATGTGTAGTTAACTGCTGATCTAGGACTTTTAGCCAGGACAGGTTATTTTCCCAACAAGAAAATTGTGGCTAGTGAAAATGGCGAGTGGCTAGTAATGTTGGAAATCTACTAGCCACAGTGGCTGGTGATCAAAAAAGTTAATGTTAAGCCCTGTTTATAACGTAAGTAATGCAATCACACTGACTTTAGTAACTGTTCTCAAATTACACACATTTAAAATGTATTTACATTTTACATTAATGCCTTCCCCAAAAATGTAATTAGAATACAGTAACTGTTACTGAGGAACGTATTACACCCAACTAAAGAGAAAGAAAAGTCTTACAATAAGTATTATTTAGTCTGATTATCATAAACTAGCTTGTTAATTGCTTTTTAAACAGTTTGCTTTTCTTATTTTGTGTGAAAAAGTATTATATTTACTAAACAGGAGGATTGCTCTTCATTTAAAAATTGCCATTATATATTCTGCTTTTATTCTGCTTTGTAAAACAGATGCTGGATGAGTTGGCGGTTCATTCCGCTGTGGTGACCCCAGATTAATAAAGGGACTAAGCCGAAATGAAAATGAATGAATGACTGAATATTCTGCTTTAAAATGAGCCAAAGAATTTCAACTTAAACAAGATTATTGTACGTATTAAATCAGGACCACACATGCACACTGTAAAAAAACTACATGACAAAAAGTCATGACAACAAAGGTTTTTATGGTGCTTTAACTTCATTTAATATGTTAATCAGGTTAACAAACTTTTTTTTAGCTATACAAAGTTTAACGTAATATTATTAGTCAATTTGACTGATTTAAGTTGTGACAACTAGAAAAATTAAACTGATTCAACTAAAAAAAATAAGGTAGGAAGATTTTTTTTACAGTGCATGTCCACAATTTTTATTTAAATGAAGACTTGGCAGTATTAAAATGCAAAAATATTTGTTGCTTCTCAAAATACTGACGACAAATGCATTTTGTCACTAAAAAACAAGTATAAGTGTGATTGAGTATTGTTTTTGATGACTTAAACAAGTTATTATAGATAAGATAAAGTCTTAAAAATATAAGGCTGGTCTTAAATTATGTATCTGACTGTAATTATACTAAATTTGCAGGTAAAACACAGAACAGAATTTACTAAAGTAAGAAAAACATCAGTAATCTTAACACATTTATAATAATCATACACAATCTAATCTTGCATAGCATTGCATTCCTAAAACAAGATTAATAAGACTAGAAATGATTGACAAGGCTAGAAATAAAATTTTAATTCTTGACAAGATACAAAGTTTTTGCTTAAGAAAAGATTGAGTTTTATTGGCTGAGACAGGCCGGCAAGCCTCTGGAAAGAAGATGATCTTTATGACAAACATCTGGAAAAGCCCTTTTGTAAGTCACAAGAAAAAAAAGGAGGGCGTTATGTACAAGAGAGGCATAACAAGACACGTCTAATTGTCTATTTACCGCTGGAGGTCTGTGACAGTTTCTGGCCACGGGCCGATTATCAGCGATCTGGCTTGGCAGCTTGTTGTCGCACATAAAAAAACCCCCTTACTTTCAGTCCTGGGGGAATTTTGAGCGCGGTGAACACACCTTAATCACTGTCCTAATGTGCGTCTCGTGCTGTCAGAACTCACGCTGGCTTTGAGGGATTATCTGGGACGTACCTGCCCATTTTTCTTCATAAAGAAATGAGAGGCGTTTGATGCAAAGTTGGGAGTTTTGCCACAGAGCTACATATTTAAAAGGCAATCAATCATGGTTTCATGCCACTCTGATTTTCTGTTGCACTTGAGGGACACTTCTGAGTGCTGTAATGCATGGTATTTATAATCACAGCTATAAATAACAGCCAGAGGACTGTGCAACTATAGTGTCACAAGTCAGCGTTAATTAGTTAAGTGTTTATCGTAGGAATTTATAACTGTTGCTAAAAATAATCATGATATAGTATTCATATCATAGTCTTTACAAACTACACCAAGGTACCTGAATCAAGAACTTAAAATAGCACAATACTGCAATGATGCTCGAAACCCTAGCAAGTGCATAGCAATATATTAAACTGTGCAGAACACCCTAACAACCACCTAGCAACATCTTGAAAAACCTTTCGTAAGACTCTAGCAACTGCATAGCAATATATTAAACTGTCCAAAACGTACATATTTGAGGCATTCACAAAAAGCAATATGCTTCACCAGGATCCATTTACCCCCACAAAAATATCCCATGGTATCCCCCCCAAGAAAGTCTATGGTATCCACCCAAAAAAGCCTATTGTATCCCCCCAAATAATCATATGGTGTCCCCCCAAAATGGCCTATAGTATCCCCCTAAAATATTCTATGGTATCTCCCCCCAAAAATCCTATGGTATCCCGCCAAAAAATCCTATGGTATCCCCCCAAAAAGGCTTAAGTATCCACCCAAAAAATCCTATGGTATCTCCCCAAAAGAGCCTATGATATCCCTCCCAAAATATCCTATGGTATCTCCCCAAAAAAGGCTAGAGTATCCACCCAAAAAAGCCTATGGTATCCCTCCCAAAAAAGACTATGGTATCCCCCCAAAAAAGCCTATGGTATCCCCACATAAAAGCTAATGGTATCCTTCCCAAAAAAAGCCTATGGTATCCCCCCAAAAAAGCCTATGGTATCCCTCCCGAAATATCATAAGGTATCCCCCCCAAAAAACCTATGGTATCTCTCCATAAATCCTATGGTATCTCTCCAAAAATCCTATGGTATCCGACCAAAAAAGCCTATGATATCCCTCCAGAAAGCCCATAGTATCCCTCCAGAAAGCCTATAGTATCCCTCCAGAAAGCCTATAGTATCACTCCAGAAAGCCTATAGTATCACTCCAGAAAGCCCATAGTATCCCTCCAGAAAGCCTATAGTATTCCTCAAGAAAGCCTATAGTATTCCTCAAGAAAGCCTATAGTATCACTCCAGAAAGCCCATAGTATCACTCCAGAAAGCCTATAGTATCCCTCAAGAAAGCCTATAGTATCCCTCCAGAAAGCCTATAGTATC
>LR812542.1:2086074-2168574 GCA_903798195.1 Danio kyathit
TCTGTAGCACATCTTCGTGTTGTCTTTAACAGTCTTGTCCCGGTACTGAAGTTTTAAAAACGTCAATTTCCCCGCTAGCATTTACGCGCCGCTGAGCGCGCTCATAAACACCGCTGATTTGCCGTAGTATTCACTAGTGCTCAACAGAATGACTGTGAAGGTTATCAGCGCCCTGCTTTTCACAGATTGAAAACACACACAGACGGATATTGGAGCGTTTTAAAGCCGTAAAGATCAGTCGATTCATCAGCGGATCGCTCGTCTGTGTTTGCACTCAGTAAACAGCGGTGAGGTGAACTGATGACCTTCACAGCCAATCAGAGTGATTTCTGTTGAGCACGTGAACACAATGGCCAATCAGCGCTGTTTAAGAACTCCGTGAACAGTGTCTTAAATGTTAACGAGAAATTGGCGTTTTATTATATTTCAGTACGGAAATTTTGTATCGTGACTAGTCTAATATAGTGAAAGAATCCGTTCATTAACTTGAGTTTGATGAATGGCATCTAAAATGTGTGTTTGGGAAAGAAAACGTTAGCTAAGTAGTGCCATTTCACTTAACTTAGCTGAAAATGAGGTCAAATATCCCTTTTTATTTTCACTATTCATTCAGAACGAACCTTAGGGTCACTCGGAAGGCGCTGAAATCATAAATTTGTGTCACTTTCTCTTCGCTGATAAGATATACAGCCAGGTACACAACATTCCTGTGTGACTCAGTCTATACTTCCGGGTTTCTTCCCACCGCAGCCTCGATTTCGCTGTTAATAATGGCGGCCGCGTGAAATCAGTCTATAGCGCATGTGTTTGGACTGTGGGGGAATCCGGAGCACCCGGAGGAAACCCACGCCCACACGGGGAGAACATGCAGGTTTAATATGTTGTGTGTATTATTCGACTGCACAAAGCAGCATTATAACAGAGCGTTAGAGGCAATCACAACCTTTTCTGTTGAGCGCGTGACCAATCATAGGGGTGTAAGAACTCGCTCGACAAGGTGCCGAAAGTAAGCCGAATATTTGTATTTGTTTATTTGCTATAAATGCTCATGTTCTTCTGTGCATGTACTTGAGTTTTTAAAGGTACAGTTAATATATCTGACTGCTTGTATTTAAGGACAAAATTAAATATAAAATAATAAATATATTTATAATATAAAAATATATTTGTACAGTTTAATACAACAATTATTGTTCTGTGAAGTAAAAAATAAAATTGTATATGAATATGTAATTGAATCGAAGGCATGATAATCGTAATCATAACTGAACTGTGAAACCAGTGTTGGCTCACATCTTAATAATAATAATAATAATAATAATAATAATAATAATAATAATTGCCTTGCTTACTACGCTTGTAACCTAACTAGTGACAAGCTTCACTTACATTTCAGAAAACCTAAAAATCCAGATTTTGCTGTTCTATTTAGTGCCAAATAAATGAGCCCCTTCACCTTTAAGCGAGTGCATTTTCATTATGCATCCATCATTAATCTTAGCGGTAAGTGTCTGAGCTGTAGATTTCTTTGCCTCTGCTCTCTGCACTGATCTGAGTGAATCAGAACATTAATGCATTAATTGAGTTTAACACATTCTGATCTCTGTAGAGCTATTCAAGAGCGGGGACCGAAAATGAAGGCCAAATATGTGTCGGAGAGGACAGGGTCACAGAGCTGACCTCCAATTTAGGAAATGGCTCTGTTCCTTGAGGTAATTAGCCTGTCATCTTTTAAAATCCCCTCAGTGCCTTTAACAGGAAGTCACAGGACGGACCGCCATGTCTGCTTCAGACCATTACAGAGTAAAGATACACAGCTATTCGACCTTTGACCCTTTGCGACTCCGTTCCCAGCCTCTTGAGCAGTGTATATTATTTTAGCTTGCTGATAAAGATAAAATGATGGCCAGCCTCTAAATTCGGGAAATAAATTTAAACACTTGACTTTCAAGGACGCGATGTTGAAACACATTCACCTTTGTAAAGACTTAACAAATACAGGCCAGGTTAAGGGCAAATGAAGTGATTTTTTTTAATTAATTTTATTTTTTTTACTAGATTAAACAAGATAACAAATGTATATATCTCCTTCAAGAACATCATTTATGTGTTATCACCGAAGTCTGACAATATCTCATTATAATACATGTTGCCTTTTGCCCTGAACACCAAACATCAAACTGGCCTGGTGGTGCATGCTGGGAAATATTAAAGGTATAGTTCACCCAAAAAAAACAGAAGAAAGTAAGTCAAACAAGTTGAGGATGACATACTTTTTAAGTAGAATTTGAATGACAGAATTATAATGGCCTTGTGACAATCATGTTAATGACAGATTTTGTTGTTTTGTTGACAAGTTTTGTTGTCTTGATAATGTCAAGTTGTCATGACAAAGAAAAAAATGATGTATTTGTTTATCTCAAGTTGTCATAAGAAACATTTGTCATTTAAAACGTCATAACTGATTGAATGACACTTAATAACAGTTGTCATAAGCATGCATAAAATTTCATTTATGTGTTATGTCATTATTCAAGAATTCACACTTAGCTATTACTTGATGCTATTAGCAGGTTTGGCATGCTGTTCCGGGGGAGAACCTTAAGCTCAGAGATATTTGAGCACAGGGTTCCCGCCTGGTCGAACAGCATTGAAGGGAGTCCGAGATCAGGTAGGTCTCGAGAGCTCCCCCTGGAGGAAAGGAGGAGATGGGGTGGATGGGGGGATTCTTCAAAAACTAAGGGTGCTTTCATATATGTGGTTCGGTTCAGTTGGTCCGGACCAAAGGCAACAAATGATACATTGTAGCATTTTTCTGCCGTTTTGGGTCCGTTTCACACCACACTGATTGCTTTGGTCCGAAACAGCTGAAACTAACCAAAATGTAGTCATGTGACAAAATCTACATCACTCACTGGCCAGATGTTATTGAACGCATTTCTTAAACTGCTTTTCAATTGGTCAGAATTCACGTGGAACTACCGCAAATAAACAAACCGGCAGACACACAATGTCGCTGCGCTGGCTGACGCAGTATCCCTGCTCATAGTATACTATGTAGTTAGTATGCATCACTTTAGACAAACTATACATTTCGAGAATGAAGGGCGGCTGGGGCTGGAAAACAATGTTTTAATGCATTGCAATTGGCGAAAGCATTAGGAGAAGGCGTGAAATAATTTAGCTAAACTGCGACATGGTCATCTTTCAGAAATATCACCAATGATCCATCAGGTAATGTTTCTCCCTCTCTCTCTCTCTCTCTCTCTCTCTCTGTTTAAAACTGTTGGTAAAGCGCTGTCAACAAATATTTTTCCTCTAAACCCCATAAGATAGACAGCGCATCGCACTACGGCAGCTGGATTAGTCCAAAAAGGCGCAGTACTTTTTGCGGTTGGGTCTGTTTTAGTTTGGATCACGTTCTCACCACAAACGAACCGCTCCAGGGTTCGTTTGAAAGCGTACCGAGACCACCTCTTCAAGCAGGTCTCGGTACGCTTTTTTGGTGCGCTTTTGGTGCGCACCCGAGTGCGATTGCTACGTTCTCACCTGCCCAAACGAACCGCACCAAGAGGGAAAACGAACTCTAGTGCGATTCAACCGAACTAAATAAGGCAGGTGTGAAAGCACCCTAAGATAGTGGACTTCAAACAAATCAGGCTATTTACTGAAGGCTTGGATTAACCTGTTTAATGATGATTGTTGATGCGTAACCTGTCGCAATCAATTATAGCATGTGATCCTCTCGAAATTAGTTAATAAAACTTCACTTAGAAAGGTTTCCAGACAGTCTTATGAACAGAAAATGCTTCTTGATTTAATAATTTTTAGATATCTGCACTATAAACAAGACAAATCTATTTTTTAAGTGTAGGAATATAGGAATATTATAGGATTTCCCAAAATTGGCTCGAATGACCGAATCGTGGCTGAAATCATACAAAGTGAGCAGGGCTTTAAACAAGTTTTGGCTTGTATTTGTAAAAAAAAAAGAAGAAGAAGACTATGAGCCTGTATCAGTGTAATGATTCATTGTTTCCTGCTTATTTAATCATTCAGGTGTTTAAGAAATTATCGAGTGCAGTTCATCTTTATTTTATCATGATGTTTTTGTCTTTTAAGGAAATTTGATCACAGCACAAAACATATCCGGCTGTGAATTATATTTGAATATTCAGAACGTTTAATAATAATAATTTAATTATAATACATTTCTATACAGTCCCTTTAAAACTTAACTCTCAAAGTGATTTATACTTAAAAAGGGGTTATACACGGCAAAAATGCTTTTATTATTTTTTTGTCTTGTTTCTAGTCCAAATATATAAAAATGCATTTTCTGGTCAAGCAAAAAATATTGTCTTGTTTTCAGACAATTATGTGAGCTTTTCAAGCTAGATAGTTTGCCAATTGGTTAAGCAAGATAACAGTATGTCAAAAGGAAAAGCAAGATTATTTTGCTTACCCCACTGGCAGATTATTTAGCTTGCTTTAAGGAAAAAACTCACTTAATTTTGACTCATTATTCCTTAAAACAAGATTTTATTTTGCTTGTCCAGAAAATGCTTCTTGATTTAAGAATTCTTAGATATTTGGACGAGAAATAAGGCAAAAACTTAAGTTAAAAAATCAGTTTTTGCAGTGTAAGTTTACCCAGAGATTTTGCTCACTCACCCATGGTTGCTGCTGCTGATGAAAGCTGTAAGATCGGCGCCGGTCGTCGGGTTCCTCCTCATGTTTGGCCTGCTGGAACTCTTGCCGTAGCCGCTGTATCCGGTCATGGTTGCTAGGCGCCAGTCTGTTGCTATAGAAAAGAACAGAAAAAAAAAACATCATACATTCTCATTTATGACCAGACAACTTGACATCGAACTAGAAGAAGAATGAGCAGATGGTGCACAACAAATAATACCATCTCAAATAAAACACACATACTGCATATTTGCTTATGAGTGAAATCTGAATCTATGCATGCTTTATATTAATTATGATTAATTCCTATATTCATTGTGCACAAATCAACAGATATTTTCCAAAAATCAGTGAGAAAATAGACAATCAATAGCATAAGCACTATTTGAGATAGATATTTACGATACTCTCAAAATCATAGCACATGAATCTGAAGATATTTGACAAAATTCTGCAAGGAAATACCCCAAAATGATCAGATTCTGTCTTGCCCTTCTCATAAGACTACAGCTTGTTTCCTATATATGCCTCTATCCATTGCTCATGTTTGATTTTTTAGTTATGATACTCCCATAATCATTCCACAAAAATCCACAGATATTTTACACATTTCAGTGAGGAAATAGCCCAAAATGATCACATTCTGTCTGGCCCTGCTTATAAGACTACAGCTTGTTTCCTAAATCAATAGCATAAGCACTATTTGAGCCTATATATGTGGCCCTATCCACTTTGCTAAATTACACGTTCGGACACAGCCCATTACGTTCTCCACATTTGGCTTGCGTGCGCCGGCGTCTTGAGAACATGAAATGGACCAAACGTTTCCGCGAAGGACTCCCCAGTGAACCATGGCCAATGATACATGTCCCGCTTACGACAGGAGTCAAAGGCCCCGGTTTCAGCCCTTGGAGAACTCACAGAGGCTCATTTGCATTGCTTTCATTAAGTGTGGAGGAAAGTGACCATCAATGGGAATCAATGGGAGTCGTCCTGCTAATCAAGTCCTGCAGCACACGAGCTGCTGCTGACAAACCACTCATTATCATACAACATCCTGGCTGATCATATGACTCATTTATACACACACACACACACACAGTCACTTTTACACACACTCATACATGCACACACACAAACAGACATGGACCCACACAGACAGTCACTCATACACAGACATATGCATGTGTGTGTGTGTGTGTGTGTGTGTGTGTGTCTGTGTGTGTATGAGTGTGCAGACACATATACACACACGCATACATGCACAGAAATACACATAAACACAAACACACACACATGCATGCACGCACTCACACACACACAGGTTCTGTGCATGTATGCATGTGTGTATATGTGTCTGCACACTCATACACACTTACACACACACATACACACACAGATAAACATACACAGATACACTCATACACATAAGCGCGCACACACACACATACACATAAGCACACACAGACACACATAAGCTTACACAGATACACGTAAGCACACACAGACACACACAAACACAGGCATACACAAACATACACAGAAACACACACAGATGAACATACACACTAACACACACTTATTAACTCACACACACAAACAAACACGTGTACCCATGCACACGCATGCATGCACACACGCACACACAATCACAGAGAAACACACACATACACAGATGCACACACACACACATACACACTTATGAACACGTACACATACACACAAACATACACACACATACACAGATGCACACACACACACATAAACATAAACACATGCACACAAACACACACACAAGCACACACAAGCACACACACACAGATATACACAGAGACACATGCAAACAAACACCGATGCACACACACACTCATGAACATGCACACATGCACACAAACACACACGCACGCACACAAATAGAGAGGTAGAGTAAGAGAACATGGGAGAACTGGGAAAGGAGGTCCTCAAATAACCACACAAACACACACACACACGCGCACACACACACACACACACACACACACACACACACACACACACACACACACACACACACACACACACACACACACACACACACACACACACACACACACACACACACACACACACACACACACACACACACACACACAAATAGAGAGGTAGAGTAAGAGAACATGGGAGAACTGAGAAAGGAGGTCCTCAAATAACCACACAAACACACACACACACGCGCACACACACACACACACACACACACACACACACACACACACACAAATAGAGAGGTAGAGTAAGAGAACATGGGAGAACTGAGAAAGGAGGTCCAAATGAGAAGTGCCTTGAAGGGGGCGGGGCATGTCAAACACTACAGAGCATTTGATTGGTCAGAAGATTTGATGAGAAACTGAAGTATGAGGAGACACGAGTGATGATCCATTTATGCGGAAGTGACAAACTATGAGCTTTACATGTTTATAGCAGTTTTGTCACTGCTTACAATACCGATACTAACATCTAAAAGACATTACTTTAATTTCATGGGAGCTTTAAGATGAGACACCCGTCCTAAATGTGCTCATAATTGTAGATTTGCACGCAGGAACAGCCCACTGCCTGAAATGGCCACTCCGACACACTGCCAATCAACCTTCATTAAAACCAGCCCTAAATGGCCTCCCATAAAAACCAAATGGAGCCCGATGAGAATCGTATGACTGAACATCCTTGTTCTGTTGTTCCTGGCAGCCATTAGAATCAATTGTATTAGCTTTACTTCATTTAACGCCTCATTCCTATATTCATATGCGGAAGAGGCCATCAAATGCTTTCGCATAGTGGTGGAAATGGAAATGCTGTAAATTAGGTGAATCATTGAGCCGTATGCTGTGTGCATTTGCGGTTGCGGGCAGGTAATCCACTTGCTTTTTTCTTCAAGGTTTAAACGTGTCCATTTAAAACAGTCTACTCTCCATTACCACCTATAATAATCCACTAAAACTGTGTTCAGAAATGCATGATGGTTTTTTTTTCAAGTGAGAAGCTATCAGTGGGAGAGTTGTGGGCCAAATGTAAGACTGTGAATTTAAATATGCCATTTGATAAGCTATCATAAGATGTGCAGAGTGTATCATCTTCATCCACTGACATTTACTGACATTTTAGGAAATGTAGAAACTCGAGAAAGGCTGTTCTCAAAGAAACGTCAAGCAACTGAAGGATAAAATATGATAAAGTATATATATTAGTGGTGGGCCGTTATCGGCGTTAACGTGCTGCGTTAACGCGAGACTCTTATCGCGCGATAAAAAAAATATCGCCGTTAATCTGTTCTCAAAGTTGGGTGAGAGCTGGGTTTTTTCTACGCAGGCTATGATGACTTTCACCTTGATCGTTTAGCGCGGATGTATACCTGACCGGTGAGCCGTCTGGGAAAGAAGTGCCCTTTTGAATCAAATCAGCAGGATGCCTGACTCTAACTGCAGTTGAGCAGTTTCACTTTAACTCACGAACATTTCATTCATGCCTTCGTGACAAACTGGGGTATTAGACGCAAATAAATGAGTAAAGACAGGTGAGAGTGTTATGGAGTTTAATAATGCACGCCAAATGAGAAGAAAAAAAACTTGTGTTTGTGTGTGTGCGTCTGTACGTCTGTGCGGTCCTTTACTGACAGCCGCCTGTGTGGATCTTGTCGGAAAATATGGCGAAAAGTCCTACATGACGGTAATAGTTTGTCAGTATTGCCACTAATATCTGCATACTCCACGTCTTAATTCCATTTCTGTTTAGTTCAGTTATGACTTTAGTCGCATTAAGTAATCAAAAATCGCTGTTTACATGGTAGACTCTTAATCAGAGTATTGTTTTAATCATATTAAAATCGTATTAAAGTATTGTTGCCCATGTACATTCTCAATGCTTGACACCACAAAGGCAAGTTCACAGAGCCCTGACGAAGCAGCATTTTCTGTATGTACGTACATCAAAAGCAAGTATGAAATCGCTGTTTGGAGCTTATGTAGGCCTACAGTTCAACATTCATGTTTAACTGAATAAACAGTTAGTAAACACAAGCACATCTTATTGAACATCATTTATTTCATCACCAATCATCATAGTAGAACAGTTTCTCAAGCAGTTTGTGATGCATTTTGGAAACAGGAGATGAGCCCCTGGTCTAATGCGCCACCTGGCTTGAGAAACCCGTTCTCAAAGACTTATTATTTGGGTAGCACATATATTCTGAATGCCTCGGCAGAATTCAAATGAGCCATTTAATCTAGATTATTCTAGATTAATTTTGAAATTAATCTAGATTAATCTAAATTTAAAAAAATTAATCTATGCCCACCTATTATAGGTGGGCATAGATAATTTTTTTTAATCTAGATGAATCTTACTGTAATCTTGGAATTAATCTAGATTAATCTAGATTAAAATGGCTCATTTGAATTCTGCCGAAGGCATTCAGAATATGTGTGCTACCCAAATAAAGTCTTTGAGAACGGGTTTCTCAAGCCAGGTGGTGCATTAGACCAGGGGCTCATCTCCTGTTTCCAAAATGCATCACAAACTGCTTGAGAAACTGTTCTACTATGATAATTGGTGATTATGTTTTATAAGATGTACTTCTGTTTACTCACTGTTTATTCAGTTAAAGATGAAGGTTGAGCTGTAGGCCTACAGAAGCTCCAAACAGCGATTTTTGATGACCTTAATCTGACTAAAGTCATAACTGAACTAAACACAAATGGAATTAAGATGTGGAGTATGCAGATATTAGTGGCATTATTGAAGTAAACAATCAAACTATTACCGTCATGTAGGACTTTTCGCCATATTTTCCGACAAGATCCACACAAGCGGCTGTCAGTAAAGGACTGCAGACACACACACACATCGCGAAATGTGGATTTTTTTTCATTCCACTTGGCGTGCCTCATTAAATTCCATAACACTCTCACCAGTCCTTACTTCTTATTTGTGTTTAATACCCCAGTTTGTCACGGGGGCATGAATGAAATGTTCATGAGTGAAAGTGAATATGCCAAACTGCCGATAAAGTCACCCAAAATTACAGGAAACTCTTAATGAAAGCACTTCACGTAAACACCTTCATTCTATTATTGTCTATCAAGGCAAATCACTAGATTACAGATGTCCGTGTAAGCGTAGTCAGTAGTGTCTTCAAAGTAAGTGAAAGATCCAGAAGGGCATCCTACTGATTTGATTCAGAAGGGCACTTTTTTGTCAGACGGCTCACCGGTCAGGTATACATCTGTGCTAAAATATCAAGGTGAAAGTCGCCATAGCTTGCGTAGAATAGACCCAGCTCCCAACCCAACTTTGAGAATAGATTAACGGCGATATTTTTTTAAAATCGCCCGATAAGAGTCTCGCATTAATGCAGCACAATAACACCGATAATGGCCCACCACTAATTTATATATATATGATTGAATTTTGGTCACCTGATGTACTGACCTAAATCTAACCTAATATTAATGTCTTATGATGTTGTGTGCTTCACCCCTTTTCATTGGTCAGTTTTTGCTTAAAAAATAAGGTGCATTATTTAGAATAAAAGTTATTTGTAAAATGTTTTATCTGTTTAACAATAATACAGTACATCCGTAGTGAAAGAGTATCTCACTTATGTCAGATTTGATGTTTTCTTGCACAGCTGGATGTTGGACTCATAAAAATTAATAGTTTGCATTGGCCAAGACTGATTTTGCTTGGTCTTAAAACCTTCTGTGATGGGATATTTTCACAATTTATGATGGAAGAAAGAAGGAAGAAAGGGATACAGATCACACAGGTCATGGCGGAGATGTAGAGGGATGGTTTAGTGTCAAGATTGAAGTACACTGTCCTCTGACTATGCTTATGACATACAGTTGAAGTCAAAATGATTTTCTTTTTTAAATATTTCCCAAATGATGTTGAACAGATTCAGGAATTTTTCACAGTATTTCCTCTAATATTTTTTCTTCTGGAGAAAGTCTTATTTTAAGGCCATTTTAAGGTCAATATTATTAGCCCCCTGAAGCAATATTTGTTTAGGATTGTCTCCAGAACAAACCACTGTTATACAATGACTTGCCTAATTACCCTAACTTTACCCTAATTAGTTAAGCCTTTAAACGTTAATCTCTAAGAGATTAAAATCCAAAGTTTTTGAACACTTCCTTGCAGAGTAGTCAAAGCCTGAGAAAAAGAAACAAATCACTCGGCCATTACCGCACATCTGTGAGGGGAAATTAATTTGTCCATTAGCTCCTGTAAACGTGTGATTACACATTAGCATCGGGTGGCAATGTGCCTGGTGTCTACGCTTGCGGCACGAGGACCGCTAACAAGCTTTGAGCAGTGCGGAGAAAACTGCCTAACAAATCTTTGGTAAAAAAAAAAAAAAAAACAATAGAGGAGATACATCTGCAAATGAACACGCTCCAGTCTTATTCATGACTCAGTTTGTATAACTGTGTTGTAAACTGCTTTCCGTTGCATGTAACAGGGATGGCTAACATCCAAGATTTAGCCACATGATTGTATAACACATTGGTCAGTGGTACATTTGAAGTCTCCTCCTGAATTATTAGCCATCCTTTGTATTTTATTTGTGCAATTTATGTTTAATATAAAGAAGTTTTTCTTCAACACATTTCTAATCATAACAGTTTTAATAACTCATTTCTAATAACTGATTTATTTTATCTTTGCCATGATGACAGCACATAATATTTGACTAGATATTCTTTAAGATACTAGTATTCAGCTTAAAGTGACATTTAAAGGCTTAACTAAGCTAATTAGTTTCTGTCTAATATTTTACAATTAGAAAAAAGTAGTGGTATGTGAAATTACTAAAATAGTTTTTAGAAACTTCAGTACAAGGGGTGATCAGACTGCTTCTTCACAAAAAAAGGAGCAGGAAAAAATCACAAGACATTGTCTCAGAAAAATACCTGCAGAAATTTTATTTGGCATGATATTGCCATCAAATTTAAAACATATACTCAGGAGATGTACAGCGTTTGACCTATTACTTTTCGGTACTGCTCCAGGACTAATTTCTTATATTTGTTTATGAAATAAAATGTTTAGTGCGGTGCAATTTTTTTTACATTACTTAAGCATCGATAACTTTTTTGTTTTGAGCATCATAAACTCTAGATGATGAATAATAAAGCCTAAAGTGTCTTCTTTCTAAAGATACATGAACTGCGAATGCAGAGCAAATTATTCAGCAACTGTTAATGTTTTAGCTTGGGAAGGTCCTTTTTTGAGAAAATGCCTGATTTTCTAGGTTATTACATTAATGTTTTCCTGTGTTTGTATAAGACAAAACAAATATTGAACACCGTACAATTTTTCTTTCTCATTACTTCAAAATGTATAACTTTTTATATTTTTTTAGCATGAAACTTTCTAGATGAACCATAGTAAAGCTCAAAGTGTTTTCTTTCCAATGATACCTCATTTATGTTTATAGCTCACTGGGGTCAAGCAGTACTGGCGCAAGCTTAGCTGACGCTCTAGGCAAGTGACGGTCGTGCCGCCCTCATGGTGTAAAAAGCAATAAGGGGTTGGGGGATGGTGTCGCGGACGAAAGTGAAGAGCGGGGGGTTGGGAGGTGTCTCCATGCTGCCCCTAGCAAGATGCTGCCCTGGGCGTTCGCCCACATTGCCCATGCCTAAATTCGCCACTGGGGTCAAGAACTGTTACTATTTAAAGTTAGGTAGGTGTAAATGCAACGCAATCTCACAGCAATTCGTAACTTTTTGATTTAGTGGCTAATTCGTATGAATTCATACGATATAATTCGCACAAATTAGTACGATTTGCTCATCACCCAATGACGGTTAGGGGTGGGGTTAGGTGCCACGCCCTTCTTTTTAAAATCGTACATTTCCGTACAAATGAACTTGTACGAATTAGTACGAATTAGCCACTAAACTGACAAAACGTGAGATCAGGTAAATCCCCAAAAAGTGAGTGCTGGCTGACAGGTTAAAGTTAGGGTAATGAGGCAGGTCATTGTGGATTTTTTAGTCCAAAACAAATATTGCTTAACGGGGCTAATAATATTAAGCTTAAAATGGTTTTTAAAAAAATTTAAACTGCTTTTATTCTAGCCAAAATAAAAAAATATTATAGGAAATACTGTGAAAATTTCCTGAATCTGTTAAACATAATTTGGGATATACTGTATATATATATATATATATATATATATATATATATATATATATATATATATATATATATATATATATATATATATATATATATATATATATATAATAAAAAAAAAACAATCACAGTAAGGCGAATAATTTTGACTTTAACCATACGTCATAAGGCTAGTCAGAGGACAGTGTACTTCAGTCTTGACACTAAACCATCCTTCTACACCTCTGCCATGACCTGTGTGATCTGTATCCCTTTCTTCCTCCATTTGAAGATGGGAAGGAGCCATTAGCTTAATCCCCCAGCCTAGGAATAACCTTCTTCCAAATCCTGCGACTACAAAACAAACAGAAGAGATTCGGTCGTAAATGCCTGAGCGAGACCCTGAAAAGGTTAAAGTGACCATAAGCTGAGTCACTGGATCTGGCAACCATCTGCGGCTCACCATCAAACTAGAAAACAGACCAAATGAGCAATCTCTATTTAACCTCTAGTGACCTCACACGGTGATTAAAAGGATCAATTTAGAAAATGAAAAGTGAAAACTTTTACAACCGCAGATGTGGACAAACGCATTTGAGTCATAAAGCCTATTCTGACGACACTTGTGTCTCATGGGGATGACTGTTGTGACCCTTGTGTATTGTTCAAATGTACTACCCTTTCATTATGTTAGTGGCTGTTTTTACCCCATTGACTTCCATTATAATGACATTTTTTTAATTGCAAAACCATGGAACCAAATACTTATGCATTCTTGAGTGCTGCTGGTTTTCCCTTGTTGTCATTTTTTCTGTTGATCATCATTTGACAACATTAACCCTTCAGATAGGCCTGTGCAAATAAGTTTCTGGCTTTTATATGGAGTTATATGGAACAAAACAGCAGATTATCGTGTGAATGCATAAATACCCTCACTATTCAGAAAGCTGAGATGCTTATTTAGATTTTCTCAGTCATATTAAGGTAAGTGCTCAAAGGTCACACACACATACACACACACTATACTCTATATAACCTCCTATAAAAGTCAGAAACTAAGCTTTTTTTGCACTGTAACTGATGATCAATAGAGAAGTTTACAAATTTAATCTCTTCCCATCAAGGAAAACCATCAACAACCAAGAATGCATGATTACATGCCATGATATACATGATTATTAGTCAAGCCTTCTGTGGACAGGTGTTGAGAATTAACAAGTTTGCTAAAACACTTAAACAAATGCATTTGGTTGTAATTGTGTAATTGTGATGTCCATGTCAAATAAATAAATACAAATATGGTGTCTAGGGCTTTGAAATAAAAAAATGGGATTATAATGGAAGTCAATGGGGCTAAAACAGCCACCAACATAATGAAAGTGTAGTCAATTTGCCCATGTATTGTTGAGTTTATGAAAATTTTCAAAGCATTTCCCCAAAATATGCTGAAACACAGAGAGAGTTGTGGGCAAATTAAGACTCAAAAATCCCCCCAGAGTGGATGACAACAACCCAACAGCACACAAGAGTTAAACATGCTTTCGAATAAAGGTAAATATAATAAATCTGTAATCTTATGAACACCAAATTATGCATATCCTCATTCAGATGTTAATATTTAGATGTGGGATCCACAATAAGTTTAATGGAAGTGTACTTATTATAACCAAGGGTGAAGCAGACATTTTAAACGTGTGTGAGTGTGTGTGTGTGTGTGTGGGGGGGGGGGTGTGGGGGGGGATGAGATGTATGAGACCCAAAAGTTTATGCTCATATAATTATTAACCACCTGTCTCTAAATGGTCTGTCTCTAAAAGTGAGAGGGACGTATCCACCCCGTCCCCTCCGGTTGCTACACCCCTACTTAAAACCCTAATCAAACTTGCGCTAGACTCTCATGGGTTGTTATTATCAGAACTGGCCATGACAATAGCCTAATATTTGACTACAACAACACAAAAATATTTATTGAAAGTTATTGATAAAGTACATGGACACAAACATTCTAGCACATTGTTCATTATTAATATGCAGGATGCCTTGAAGTGCAACCGTACGGTGCATTTTGCTGGCCAAAAGGCAATTAAAACTGAGTTTTTAGATTGATCTCCTTTAGAAACTGAGTTCGATTTTGAATTTGGATGGCAATAAAATCACCAGAGAACCTTGGTGTTCGTAAAATAGCCATAGGTAATTTAGGTGGGATTTTTTTACACACATTGTGAGAGAAAAACACAGGCATTCTGGATTTGCCTGCAGTAAAAGATACTATAGTCATATATAGGAAATACTGTAGTATTTTCAAACCATACTAAAGTACTTGATTTAATCTGTTTTGGTGATTCTATAGTTGCTAAAGTAACACAACTACTATAGTAATATAAACACTTGACCCAATACTGTAGTTTTCTGCAACTGTAGGGTCTCTTATACTACAATACAGTACAGTTTACTGTAATAAATACAATACTATACTATAGATTTACTACAGTTTATCTGTTCATGACAGTTAATACTAGTATGCCAAAGCATTCAATAGCAAAGAGTTGTAAACACAATAAAATATACAGTACACTCTTAGAAATAAAGGTACAGGAGCTGTCAATGGGGCGGTACCTTTTCAAAAAATACATATTTGTCCCTGAAGGGTCCATAATGGTACCTCAAAGGTACTTTTTAGGTACATTTGGGCACTAAAATGCACCTTTGAGGTACCACTGTGGACTCTTTGCGTACAAATATGCATCTTTTGAAAAGGTACCGCCCCAGTGACAGCTCCTGTACCTTTATTTCTGAGAGTGTATAATACACTTTACTGCAGTATGGTTCAAAAGCACATAGTACTTTTATTCATTTTACTTCGGCTTAGCCCCTTATTTATCAAAGGTCACCAGTACTGGGAAACACCCATACACTCATGCATGTGTTTCGACTGGGGGGGGGGGGGAACCAGAGCCAGGACAGGCAGAACATGCAAACTCTACACATAAATGCCAACTGGCCTAGCCGGGACTTAAACAAGCGACCTACTTGATGTGAAGTGACAGTGCTAACCAATAAGCCACCGTGCCGCCACTAAACAGTACTTACTATAGGATTTTTTTTTAATCTGTAAGGCTATAAAATCACCAACTACTCTCTATAAATGTCTTTTATCCCCCTGAGAAACAATTACCATCCAAATAGGTCTATAGTGACACTAGGAAATTACAAGACTGATAAATATGGATATGCTGAGGAGCAAGATTTATAAGATCAAGGTGCTCAACTCATGAAATAGAGTAGAAAAGATGTGCTGCTATCAGATCAAGTGGAGAACTTTGAAATCAACCAGTTCAATTGGATGCTCCAGAATAAAATCCTCCCAAAAGTGGCAGTGAGGAATTCATAAAAGAGCACCCAAGTGCTGGCGTCCGCCCATCTCATTTACTCTCGCCATTCAATCCTGCTTTACAAAAGAAGACAAATCTGTTCGGTGGAGTCCATGAAGGCTCCGACATCAGCGCACATGATTAGTCTTAGCGTATGCTCGACATCAGGTGCAGCGTGGGTTATAAATGCCTCCGGGCATGCATCAACGTCAGCCACGGGGCCCGGCTAAACAAGACCCTCACAAAGACCAGCGGCAATTTGCGTCAATAAAGCGGCGACAATTAGGACAAATGTACCCGTAAGCCAAACAATGGAGGTGGCGGTGGGACGATGATGAGCGATGGCTTTGCCCAGCCTCTTGTTTATGCAGCAGATAAAAGGTCAGGCCTTAAAAGACATGCATGTGTTGCATGATTCCCATTCCGGATGTGTCTTTGTGTTTATTTTCATCTCTCTTCCCAAAAGAGAGAGTGAAGCAATTAAAGGCGGAGAGATAGATAAAAACATCCATATGCCACAGCATTTAACAAGCCAGCAGTTTCATTCTTCCAATACAATGAGACTCATTCAATATCTGTCTGTGTGTTCTCTGACTGAAAGGTCAGTTTGCGATTGTCCACACCCCGTTTGCTCGCCCTTTTTTTTTGTTCGTTGAATTCGTTGAGTTCCCTGCTCGCTGTCTCTCTCGATATGCTGAATAACACCGTTTGCCTGTTTACTTTACGACCCCAGAAAGCAATTTCTCTGAAGACAGAAGGTTATTGTTGCAGATTAAACTCTCTGAATGGAGTGTGATGCATGGGTAGCACTGACATCACAGGCGTCTGACTAAACAAGGCTCCTCACCTGTTTCTGCTCAGAGAAAACTGGATGTGGCAGCCCCGAGATAATGCCTAGTTAAAACCATAACGAAAGGAGGAGCAGAGAAACTAAAGAGGACCAGAAACCTGCTGGGAGACATGAAGTGAAGCGGTCCAAGTTATTACCGTGCGCTTTATGGATACAGTGCTTGCAGATTGGCAGAGCGATTTGGTCTGGAAGTAGAATGAGGATTGGAAGAGATGAATGAATCCAATATTAAGTCTGATGTTGTAAATCTTTCTCTAATAAACTCTGCCGAGGAGCACCTGGGACTCTGATGTATTTTCTTCTTCTTCTGTTACTGTGTGTGTTGTGTCTTTGGCTTGGTCATGCTGTGCTGTGCCTCTTAATCCATGTAAAATTCTGACATCCTTTTCTTGTGGAAATTATTATTGTTTGTCCATACATTAAACATCAGTGGGATTCAGTGTTGTAGAGAAAATGCTACAGGTTTGTAAAATGCCTGTGGTGGGTAAATGAAGAAAGAATTGTAATTAGGACTATTCCATTAAGTGAGCAGCTCTAACAGGACCTAGTTTATGGATGTTTTTATGGCAGTTTTAGGCAGATCAAGATCAAGTTTCCATCAAAGACCTTCCTGGTCAAACAATTTCTAGTCCAAATGTAACAGAGGCCAGCTAGTGATGTGCTGTGGAGGTAAACCTCACTCCTCTGACCTCTAAAAGGTGCTCAGCGACTGAAGTTAGAGGCCATGGTCTTCAGCCTCCTTGTTAGAATAACCGACTCCAATGCAAAGAATCGCCAGTTCGATCTCAGCTCGGACCGGGTGTGGTGGTGTAGGACCGGCGGGTAAATAAAACACTAAAAACGATGAGGCAAAGACTACTCATAAATCACGTAACAATATGCGATTTAAAAGGGTAACTACTAGTATATAATAGCGACAACATTAGACCTAATAGTTTGGTTTAAAACAAGCATGCACGAATGTGACAATCAAAAATAATGGCTGATTGATGTTTAAAGGAACCTATTAAATGTAAAGTAATAAGCCAGTAAAGAAAGTAAGTTAAAAAGCTGTCTTTCCATGTCAACTAAATTGTTGTAACTATCTTAATTGACTCTTTTTTTTATATTAAAATGATTAAATTAGCTACATACTGTATAAATACAGCCAATCTCCGAGTCTGCTGGGTGGGGAGCACTATTAGCTAACATAAATCATTAAATAGGATTAGACTATTAGCATCTCCCTTTAAAACGAACAAATTTGTTTTAATTTTTTTCTTTTTAAATGGATAGTTTACGCAAAAAATGAAAATTGTCATCATTTACTCAACCTTTACTTGTGACAAACCAGATTGTCTTTTTTTCCTTCTGTTGAACACAAAAGAAGATATTTTGAAGCAGAAAACCTTTAACCGTTGACTTACATTTACATAGTATTTGTTTTTCCTTTTGTGGAAGTTAATGGTTACAGATAACTGAAAAAAAAAAAATATATATATATATATAGCTAATGAATCAAAGAAGCATTGACTTTCGTCGTTTCTTTGCCTACTTTCATTTAAAATTTGGGTCGGGTGTAATAGCACACCACCTTTTTATAGGACTACACCACTGATATATATATATATATATATATATATATATATATATATATATATATATAAATATAAACTATATAGTGTTTACCATATAGTGGTATCAAATCAGCAGAGTTTATGGATTATAAAAGATCACTATATAGGGAATGAGGAGATTCAAAGATTTGTCCGTTACACACAATGGATAAACAGCACTATATAAGAATACATACAATGTAAATATGATTTTCTTTGGGGTGAATGTAGTCTGCTTGTGATTTAATGTCACATGATATGATCCTTTTGTTTTTGAGAAGGAGGAGCTACTCTTTATCCCGCCCTGTTTTCCTGTTTGAGATTATGCCAAAACTCTAATAAAAATACACATTACAAAGCACTTCATGGGACCTATAAGGTAAATTTAACACCTGTTGCATGTCTGTCAAGTCAGTGAGAATGCAGGCTGACATTTTAGGTTGCATAAGGGTGCTTAAAAGCTTAGTGTGGCATTTAGGACAGGGTCTAGGTATCAGCGTGTGGATTTAGAGATACTGCTACTCTTTTCAAAGTGTGAAATGTTCAACTTTATATATCTTTCAACTAAATGTAGAGAGAGAGAGAGAGAGAAATATGCATTGGAGATTCTGAGTCACCGTCAAATACCAGACATATGATCCTATTCCCTTTTTATCAGATTGATATCCTGTCAGACTATATCTGGTTTCTTTCCATGTCCTCCAAATCTTCATAGGAGATATGGTAGATGAAACGCAGAGTTTTGCTTGTGCCCTATTGCATCAACTCAAAGCTTAAGTCATTTTAATTCTATACCCCTGCGGACTCAATTCCCTTCAAAGCTTGTCATATCTATCGCCTCCGTTCATAGATCTGCACAGACGGCACGGACAGATTAAATCAGAACTACTGCTGGTCATTTTCAGCGATAAAGCAAAAGTTAGCTCTTTTTATCGCCGATCTTTACAGGAAATCAATGAGGATCAGACGATCTGCAATAAAACACAGTCGGACTCAACAACAGTCGTGCCTTTTACTGCAACTTTTCTTTGCGCAGCTTTGAAGTTGGTTTATTCTTCTGGCATTTGTGTTAATTCAATCTTTCCCTTCATCAATCTTTTGATATTTTATACAGCGGTCTTTCCTTTGTCTCATTTATCTCATGTATCTCCCCCCAGCTCTTCCTTTTCTTCTCCATCGCTTTATATCCTTTATATCTGCTGTCTTTCATTCATTTCATTGCGCTCGGAGGCTTGGCTGTGAATCAAAGTTTGACCGGTTCATGAACGAGTGAATGAGTGACGAGTACAGAGCTGACAAAGGGGGGCGAAAATGCTCAGGGCTTGCACTGAAAAAAAATTGGATTTACACAATTTTTTGAAGGTAAGTGGTTGCAAACTATTCATATGGGCTGAATTTAAACAAACACACTAAATATAGTAATGATCAACTTAATTAGTTTGTTTATATTCAGCCCATATAAATGGTTTGCAACCACCTACCTTAAAAATATTGAGTAAATCCAATGAATCATTTATTTCAGTGTATGAGTGTTCCCGTTATCTGATGTATGGTTGTGCTCAAAACAATGTAATGTACTGTAATGTGTATTTATGTAGTGCATTTATTGTGTGATGTAGTGCATTTGGATAATGTGACGGCAGCCACAGGACAACGGCGAAGTGCCATGGGATATTTAATGACCACAGAGAGTATATATATATACAATTTTTTGAATTATATATGATTGAAGAAGATACAGACTAGAAACTAGTCAGATAATCTGCTAGTGCAGTGAGATAATTACACTTGAAATGAGAAAACTTAACTAGGCTTTAGTAAAGAGAAAGAAAAGTCTAAAAATTTGTATTATAACACTTATTCCAGACAGTGTATTTAGTCTAATTATCTTAATACTAGCTTGTTATTTGTATTTTAAACAGTTTGCTTTCCTTATTTTGAACAAAAAAGGGCTTTAAACTAGATTTACTAAACAGGAGGATTCCTCTTCATTTAGGAATCATCATTATATATATCATCATTTTAAAATGATCCAAAGCATTTCAACTTAAAACAAAATAATTGTATGAATTACATCAGGATTACACATACATGCATGCACTGTAAAAAAAAACAATTCTGGTTGCCTTTAATTTTTAAGCTGGATCAAATTAACCCTTTGAGTCCATTGAACTTATATTATGTTAAACTAACTTAAAACAACCTGCATAACTTATAACATTAAGTCAAAACATGATTAACTTTTTTGATTAAGTTTAATGTAATGGTAATGTAAGTTTACAATGAGCTAAAAACATATGCTGTCAGAACTAATCGATCATATAATTTTTAATTGACTACGATTTCTTGTTGAAATTAAGACTTGAAAGTATTACAAAACAGAAGTCTTACTTGCTTCTCAAAATACTGAATGTATTTTAAATACCAAAAAATATAAGAATAAGTGTGATTGAGCAGTTATTTAAGGAGCGAGCAAACTTAAAACAAGTTATTGCAGCAAAAATAACATCATAAAAATACCAAACTGGCCTTAAATGAATCTCTGATTGTAATAAATCTACATTTGCAGGTAAAACACCAAACTTTAGGCTTTACTAACTATAAAGAAAGATAAATAATCTTAAAACATGCATAACAATCTGATCTTGCATATGTATTCTTAAAACACGATCAATATGACCTTTGGCCAGAAATAAGATTGTAACACTTGAGCAGATCAGAGGTTCCCAAGCTTTTCAGCCTGCGACCCCTAAAATAACAATACCAGTGACTCGCGACCCTCAATATTCTTTGAGGTGGTTATAAATATAGAATCCTTCCACACAACGGTGCACACATACCAATAGGCCTATTCATTGTTTTAATTTTGGCGAACGCCACTCAGAGATCATCCTCCATGTTCAGTTGTGGCCTGTATTTATTTTTGTTTTTATTTATTTGTAATGTACGTGAGTGCCGTAAAGGTGTCAGAAAGTTTAATCTGGTGCCATAAAATCAATGTACTGCATCTGACGCTATTGCTGTGTCTTTAATATATTTATATTAACATTAATGTAATCATTCCAGGGGTCGCAAAAATAAATAAAACATAATCGAAAGGCTGGTGGCTTTTTATTTGCATGTTATTTTTTAAAGGTTATTATTAACATTTTACATTATTAACATTCAAATATTTTGGAAATCGTCAAGCGACTCCCCTCTCATTGTCCAGCAACCCCCTGGAGGCTCCCGACCCCCACTTTGGGAACCACTGGACTGCAAGGAGTTTTTGCAGTGTGGCCAGCATGAGTGTGTGTGCATTTCAGAAAAGAAGGATTTCTTCACCGCATCAACATACTTTATCATCTCCGCTTTAGTCTTCACAGAAGCTCTCTGCATCTCCCATGGGAGAGTGTGTGTGTGTGTGTGTGTGTGTGTGATTGTGTGTGCGTGCAGGTGCTCATATACAGGAGGTAAACGGGGCACCACCTCTGACTTCCCATTGGGGGTCTAGGCACACTCATCGGGACCCCCACTGCGCACTTAAGGGCCCCTATGCCATACATACACACACCCTCAGCCTCTCTAATCGGGCCAGACAGCTTCTTTGTCACGCTGTTTGTCTCTGAAAAATGGAGACAAGAAGGAATGAAGAGACAGGAGCAGAAGCACGAACCTCACACTGCAAAAACTCCTAGAGTTACAGTCTTATTTTTAGCCTAAAAAATGGAATTAGCCTTGTTTTAAGAATACAATACAATGCAAGGTCAGATAGTGTGAGGTTATTTTGATTGTTTTAAGATTATTTATATTTTCAAGTTCCGTATTGTACCTACAAATTCACCTTAATTGCAATCAGAGGCATGATTTAAGATCAGCTTTCATTTTTAAGACTTTATTTTACATGTAGCTTTAATTTCTTGTTTTAAGTTTGCTCTTTAGCAAGCTTCAGTGTTTTTGAGAAGCAACAAGTACTGATTTTGCACTGGAATATTGTCAAGTCTTAATTTGAATCAATAAAATTGTGATCAGCATGTATGTGTGATCCTGCTTTGATCCACACAATATTTTTGTTTTAAGTTGAAATGCTTTGGCTCATTTTAAGACAAAATAAATAATGACGCTCCTTAAATGAAGAGGAATCCTCCTGTTTAGTAAATCTAAGACCTTTTTCACACAAAATATATAAAAGAAAACTGTATAAAAAGCAATTAACAAGCTAGTTTATGAGAATCAGGCTAAAATACACTGCTTGAAATAAGTGTTTTACTAATTTTAAGCCTATTTCTTTTTCCTTACTAAAGCCTAGTTAAGTTTTCTTATTTCAGGAAATCTTAACGTTTAATTATCTTACTGACATAATGTTTGACTGATTTCTACTTAATGTATTCTGAAATAATTCATTTAATTCTTATATTCAGATGATTATTTTTTTAAAGTGCCAGCATTCCTCAAACATATATATATATATATATATATATATATATATATATATATATATATATATATAGAGAGAGAGAGAGAGAGAGAGAGAGAGAGAGAGAGGAGAGAGAGAGAGAGAGGAGAGAGAGAGAGAGAGGAGAGAGAGAGAGAGAGAGAGAGAGTTGAAGCCAGAATTATTCGCCCACCTTTGAATTTTTTTTTCTTTTTAAATATTTCCCAAATTATGTTTAACAGAGCAAGGAAATTTTCACAGTATGTCTGATAATATTTACTCTTCTGGAGAAAGTCTTATTTGTTTTATTTCGGCTAGAATAAAAGCAGTTTTTAATTTTTTAAAAAGCCATTTTAAGGTCAATATTATTAGCCCCTTTAAGCTATTTTTCTTTTCGATGGTCTACAGAACAAACCATCATTATACAATAACTTGCCTAATTACTCTAACCTGCCTAGTTAACCTAATTAACCTAGTTAAGCCTTTAAATGTCACTTTAAGCTGTATAGAAGTGTCTTGAAGAATATCTAGTCTAATATTATTTACTGTCATCATGGCAAAGATAAAATAAATCAGTTATTAGAGATGAGTTATTAAAACTATTATGATTAAAAATGTGTTGAAAGAAATCTGCTTTCTGTTAAACAGAAATTGGGGAAATAATAAACAGGGTGGCTAATAATTTAGGGGGGCTAATAATTCTGACTTCAACTGTATATATATATATATTTATACCAAGGATGTCCAAAACTATTGCGACTATATATTCTGGACATTTAGTTTTACTGTTTTTGCTGTCGCAGTTTAAAATCACTCTC
Source organism: Danio kyathit (assembly GCA_903798195.1). Taxonomy (NCBI): domain Eukaryota; kingdom Metazoa; phylum Chordata; class Actinopteri; order Cypriniformes; family Danionidae; genus Danio; species Danio kyathit. The sequence continues at coordinate 2,109,975 of LR812542.1, forward strand.
AGGTTTTTATATCACACAGCCTTTTTTCAGTTTCAGGGTGAGACTAAATCTTGCACCTGTTTCTCAGTGTGAGAAAGTCCTTTGGTCTGGCTAACATTCAAACATGAATGGCACAGACTAAAGCAGACAGTGGACACTGCTGGGAGTGCAAATGTTGACTTTTGTTTTAACACTTATTTTGAGTAGTAGCACTTGCATATAGTTGTTGTTTATTTATTTACAATTTTTTTAAACACATTTCTGCTGTGCATGCTGCTAGAGTACACTACCTGACAAAAGTCTTGTCGCCTATCCAAGTTTTAGGAACAACAAATAATAACTTGACTTCTAGTTGATCATTTGGTATCAGAAGTGGCTTATATGAAAGGCAAAGGCGTCTAGATTACGCATATTTGACCAAAATCAAATATGATCATGCCTTGATTTTAAATGATTTAATTAGGACAGTAAGGTCTGACTTTGCCTAGACTAACGTCTTGTCACTGAACAGAAATAATGTCCAGTATAGAATATAGTAGTAGAAACACACAGCTGCGACAGATTTTCACTTCTAGTTTGATTTTGAACTATGGTTTGGGTTTAGGGGAGGGTGTGTGTGGGTCAGTCAATATCAAGCTGATATATTACACACGACAACAAGCCGGCAGTATTCTCTCAAGGACCAATGTGAGAAGGACCTTGAGATGGGCAGAAATGTACACAGCGCCCTCTGGTGGATTTACGAGAAATGGCATGTATGAGAAAGCGTGCCCCAGGAATGCATTTGAGGTGGTCAAAAATGTACACAGCACCCTGGATTTGTGAAAACAAAAACTGCAAGCAGGCATAGTCCAGGGTACACATTTCTCAGTTCTCAAAAATGTAGCCCTGGGCAAATATTTCCAATGAACCTGAATGACAAGATGGAGCCAAATAAACAACAAAAACCAGTTACAAAGTAGAAACATTAAAGAAATGCCGATGCCAGCTAGTCAGGACCAACACAATGCATTTGCTCAGCCTAAACTAGCAGTCCATTACAACACAAAGCCTTGCTCGCCAGTCCAGAACAGCTGTCAGTAATTGCTGGTCATGATTACAATGTTCTCCCATTGGTGTGAATGGGCAGATTGAGCTCAGGCCAATTATAATGCGATCACTTCCTGTAATGACTGTTAGCCACGCCCACCAGGTCTTGCCAACACTAAACCAATGAAAACATGTAACATTAGTATTAGCCAGTTCACAATGCTGTCTCATGAGGAACACTCTAAAGCTTGACAGACGGCCAAATCGGGAGATGTTCCGGTAAATAGGGGTATTTGTCCACAGCACCACCAGACCTTTATCAATTATTAAATTCAATCCATCATTCTCCTTCTGGGCTTGGCAATCTTACACATTTATGGTCAGTAAAACCAAAAACAAGCTCCTTTATAGACATTAATCTGTAATGACTCGGGTCAATAAGCATTAGGCCTTATGCGAAATACACCAAAGCATTTTCTTTTTATAACATAAAACTTTCAATTGTCTGAATAAATTCAACTTAAATTTACAAAGAGATATCTTTAATTAATTTAATGTAGAGGTTTTTTATGATGAAAATAAAATAAAGTTAAATCATGATGACCTCAAGTCAAAAAAAAGTTTGGGCTACACTTGATTTTAAGGTGCCCTTGCTAAAATGTAAAATGCTATAATAAATACTATAGTGTTTTAGAACCATACTAATGTAAAGTGTATTCTACTGTATATAGTATACTGCTCCAGCATAATGCAGTATCAATTATAGTGAACTGATTTACTGTAATAAATATTCCAGTAAACATTGTTTTTACAACAGTAAATATTTAGTGTATAGTTATATAGTGTAGTATAATATACCCTATAGTTGTAGAAAACTACAGCATTGGGTCGTTTGTTTATATTACTATAGTTGTTCGTTACCTTAGCAACTGTAGAATTAACACAACAGATTAATGGGCTACATCAAAGACTACAGAATACACAAGACATGTCACTCTATATTTTTGAATGAGGATAAGTGTAACGGTCAATATGGTGAATAAAGCCCCGCCTACTACTACAGGAGCCAATCAGCGATCGCTATATGGTGATTAAAGCCCGCCTTCTAGTACAGGAGCCAATCGTCAATCGCTATAGACTGACGATACTCTGGGGGAGTGGCTCGAACCAGACGTAAGTTTCTGCAGATTTTATGTGAATTAGATGTTTAGAAATCAAACTAAACATACAGTTGTTGTTTAATTTTATTTGTGATTCCTAATATGAAATTCAATCGTAAGCTTGGCAAGCAGTTTTGGAGAATTTGATGTTTCTCCATTCAGACGGAATGCCCGAGCTTACTGCCCAGGAGGCGTTTCAAAGATGGTGTGAAATTCCGAGTGAAATGACTTGCCTTAAAGAGACTTTAGCTACAGTATATGCACAGCTACTGTTTTTCAGCCAATGATGAACTTCCGGTGAAAGCTTTATGTGACGATTTTCAATTTCATAAGGCTCCTTTTCCAGCATCGATGTTGTAATGCAATTACAATATAATCAGTTAAATAAACTTAAGCATTCATTTGGTTGTTAAAGCGTAAAAAGAGACAAAAGACCGTTTAAATACAGGCGCCATCATTAGCTGCATGGCTACACTGTAAAAAAAATCCATAATTTTACGGTTTATTTCCGGCAGCAAGCGCAAAATAACGACCGTTAAATTACAGAAATTTACTGTAAATTAACAGAGGTTGAATTACAGAAATTTACCAAAAATTTTAATTCAAGGAAATTTCTGTAATTTAATGTCCGTTATTTTACAGTAAATTTCTGTAATTTAACGGCCGTTATTTTACGTTTTTTTCCGGCACCCCAGCTAAAATAAACCCCAATAAACCGTAAAATTACAGATTTTTTTTTACAGTGTAGCGTGGAGATTCTATTGAAAACAGTGGAGTAAAATTAAAAGACATGGCGTGAAAAAATATAATTTAATGCAGTGCTTCTTGTTTGTTCTGATACCTTCTTTATATCATATCTCAGCCAGGCAGTGAAGATCACTGATTTTTAAAGAAATCAGATCTTAAATGCAGCCATTTTGTATGGGATGACAATTATCCAGAAGCCCTGGCTGACTGAAATTAAAAGTCCGTGTGCGTATACCCAATTCAAGTAATTTACTATAGTATGACTTAAAAACACTATAGTATATACTATAAATTACTATAGTGCTTTTTCATTACTATAGTGCTACTCATCATTTCACTAATGAGTAATATAAATTAAATACATACTGTAAAATAAATTAACATACTGAAAATTTTCAACTCAACTTTTGACGATCAGTCAAATGGACAAAACTTATTAAAATGAACTTACACTCAAAAAAATGACTACTGCTGCTTGTTCAAACTACTTATTTAAAATGAGCTGAAACAACACCATTTTTGTTATTTCTTTGGCCAATTTATTGGTTTTATGTTCAGTCCACTTAAATTGGTAAACCATTAAGTTAACTTAAGCGTTCTGTGTTGGGACAACATGAAGGAAATGTGTTGGTGCAACTACCTGGTTAGGGGATTTGTAGTTCCCAGCATACTTTGCATGGGATTGAATTAAGAGAGGGAAATGTTGACAATAAAAGTATTATACACAATAATAGTATCTTATGTGTTTAAAGTTAATAGAAAAAAATTGTTAGAGTTTAATCTTCACTTTAGTTTGAAGATTTAGAAGATTTTCATGTAATGCTTTGAGTTTTGAGATTACCATTTTGCTGAAGCACCCCTGCTTTGTGTGTTTGCTTAATTAGTAAAAATGCAGTTTGTTGCTTTGCTCAGTGAGCAATAACTGTCCCAAATTTAGTTCTGAGATCAGTCTCAATCAACTGTACATGTAGCTCAGGAAATATGCTTAAAATGTCTCTTTTAATTCATTTAGGATAACTTGTAAAAAAAACTAAGAGACTTGGAAATGTAAGACACATAACAGACAAACATGATATTATCAGACCTTTGAGTTTAAGTTAAATAAAAATACAAATGTATTTAAATTTTTATTTGATAAAATTATGTTGGGCCAACTCAATTGCATTTCATTGTGTAAATATTTAATTTTTTTAGTTGGTGCTACACATATTTATTGGATTAATTAACTTGAGTTCATCCAATGAGTTATTCTTTTGAGTGTACTGTATTAACTTAAAATAAGTTAAAGTAACATAAAAAATGTTGTCATGACTTTTTGTATTATATAATGTTTTACAGTGTATAAACACTATATGATTAGTAGCGTGTAATTCCTTCAAGTTGTCCCAACACAAATTGATTAGGTTAACTTAATAGTTTTTACAAAAGTAAGTGGATTGAACATAAAACAATTAAGTTGTCCCAAAATAACCTTAAGAATTGTGTTGATTCAATTCATTTTAAATAAATAGTTTGAACAAACAGCAAAAGCAATTTTTGAGTTCATATAACATGTGTAACAAGGACACCTTAAAATGAAGTGTTACCCAAGTCTGTGTTTAATTATTTAGTTTCTGGGAATGGAGTATTAGAGCACGAGGTTTGACTGACAACTGCAGACTCCATAAAGAGAAAGATGAACTTTAAAGTTAAAGCTGTTAATCCGCTGTCATTGATTGGTCGATACTTTAGATCTGAGAGAGTGGCAGAAAGCTGGCCTGGGCTCTTCAATGTACTCAGGGCCCGAAACACACGTCTAAGACCCTGTAACCCCGCAGTCGGCCTTCATCCACTCAAATCGTCAATCTCACTCACACTCACACACACACACACACACACACACACACACACACACACACACACACACACACACACACACACACACACACACACACACACACACACACACACACGCACACTTATGACTCTGAAGGACGTGTCTCAATATGAATGTACAATGGTAGTCATTTTTGTTATTAGATTGTTAACTATAAGGAATTTATGTACACTTTTCTTAGAGATTTAGTCTTGTTTCTAGTGCAAATATATTAAAATCACAAATCAAGCATTTTCTAAACAAACAAAATGCAGCAAAATAAAGAAAAACATAATTATTTCTTTTAAACAATGAGGTAAGCGAAATTATCTTATGTCAAGGCAAAAACAAGATTACTTTGCTTAGCCAAATGGCAGATTATTGTGCTTGTTTTAAGGAAAAACTCACTTAATTTGACTTCTTTTTTTCTGAAAACAAGACTGTATTTTTGCTCGTCTAGGAATCCCTTCTTGATTTAAGATTTTTAAGATATTTGGACTTGAAAAAAGACAAAAACTAAAAGTAAGAAAAGTATTTACTGCAGTGTATGAGGAATGCTATGTTAACTACTACTTATCACTGTTTACTTTACACTGTCTGTAGATTAATTATGATTTTGTATTCAGATATCCCAAGTTTTGCTGTACTTACACACACCAAACTGAACAGCTTTATTTCTATCTATATTCTGATTACACACACCCAATGTTACTATTTTGCTTCTTTTTATATTCTGATAATATCCACCAAACTTTACCATTTTATTTATTTCTGTATTCTAATTATAAACACCACATTTTACCATTTTATTTCCATCTATATTCTGATTACATCCACCAAACTTTACCATTTTATTTCTGCCTATATTCTGATTATATCCACCAAACTTTACCATTTTATTTCTGTCTATATTCTGATTATATCCACCAAACTTTACCATTTTATTTCTGTCTATATTCTGATTACATCCAAAAACTTTACCATTTTATTTCTGTCTATATTCTGATTACATCCACCAAACTTTACCATTTTATTTCTGTTTATATTCTGATTACATCCAAAAACTTTACCATTTTATTTCTGTCTATATTCTGATTATATCCACCAAACTTTACCATTTTATTTCTGTCTATATTCTGATTATATCCACCAAACTTTACCATTTTATTTCTGTTTATATTCTGATTACATCCACCAAACTTTACCATTTTATTTATGTTTATACTCTGATTACATCCACCAAACTTTACCATTTTATTTCTGTCTATATTCTGATTATATCCACCAAACTTTACCATTTTATTTCTGTTTATATTCTGATTACATCCACCAAACTTTACCATTTTATTTATGTTTATACTCTGATTACATCCACCAAACTTTACCATTTTATTTCTGTCTATATTCAGATTACATCCACCAAAATTTACCATTTTATTTGTCTATATTCTGATTACATCCACCAAATTTTACAACTTTATTTCTGTTTATAATCTAATTACATCCTCCAAACTTTACCATTTTACTTTTATCTACTGTATATTCTGATTACATCCACCAAACTTTACCATTTTATTTCTGTCTATATTCAGATTACATCCACCAAACTTTACCATTTTATTTCTGTCTATATTCTGATTACATCCACCAAACTTTACCATTTTATTTCTGTCTATATTCTGATTACATCCACCAAACTTTACCATTTTATTTCTGTTTATATTCTGATTACATCCACCAAACTTTACCATTTTATTTCTGTCTATATTCTGATTATATCCACCAAACTTTACCATTTTATTTCTGTTTATATTCTGATTACATCCACCAAACTTTACCATTTTATTTATGTTTATACTCTGATTACATCCACCAAACTTTACCATTTTATTTCTGTCTATATTCTGATTATATCCACCAAACTTTACCATTTTATTTCTGTTTATATTCTGATTACATCCACCAAACTTTACCATTTTATTTATGTTTATACTCTGATTACATCCACCAAACTTTACCATTTTATTTCTGTCTATATTCAGATTACATCCACCAAAATTTACCATTTTATTTGTCTATATTCTGATTACATCCACCAAATTTTACAACTTTATTTCTGTTTATAATCTAATTACATCCTCCAAACTTTACCATTTTACTTTTATCTACTGTATATTCTGATTACATCCACCAAACTTACCATTTTATTTCTGTCTATATTCAGATTACATCCACCAAACTTTACCATTTTATTTCTGTCTATATTCTGATTACATCCACCAAACTTTACCATTTTATTTCTGTCTATATTCTGATTACATCCACCAAACTTTACCATTTTATTTCTGTTTATATTCTGATTACATCCACCAAACTTTACCATTTTATTTCTGTCTATATTCTGATTATATCCACCAAACTTTACCATTTTATTTATGTTTATATTCTGATTACATCCACCAAACTTTACCATTTTATTTCTGTTTATATTCTGATTACATCCACCAAACTTTACAATTTTATTTCTGTTTATAATCTGATTACATCCTCCAAACTTTACCATTTTACTTTTATGTACTGTATATTCTGATTACATCCAAAAACTTTACCATTTTATTTGTCTATATTCTGATTACATCCACCAAATTTTACAACTTTATTTCTGTTTATAATCTAATTACATCCTCCAAACTTTACCATTTTACTTTTATCTACTGTATATTCTGATTACATCCACCAAACTTTACCATTTTATTTCTGTCTATATTCAGATTACATCCACCAAACTTTACCATTTTATTTCTGTCTATATTCTGATTACATCCACCAAACTTTACCATTTTATTTCTGTCTATATTCTGATTACATCCACCAAACTTTACCATTTTATTTCTGTTTATATTCTGATTACATCCACCAAACTTTACCATTTTATTTCTGTCTATATTCTGATTATATCCACCAAACTTTACCATTTTATTTATGTTTATATTCTGATTACATCCACCAAACTTTACCATTTTATTTCTGTTTATATTCTGATTACATCCACCAAACTTTACAATTTTATTTCTGTTTATAATCTGATTACATCCTCCAAACTTTACCATTTTACTTTTATGTACTGTATATTCTGATTACATCCAAAAACTTTACCATTTTATTTCTGTCTATATTCTGATTATATCCACCAAACTTTACCATTTTATTTCTGTCTATATTCTGATTACATCCACCAAACTTTACCATTTTATTTCTGTCTATATTCTGATTACATCCACCAAACTTTACCATTTTATTTTTGTCTATATTCTGATTACATCCACCAAACTTTACCATTTTATTTCTGTCTATATTCAGATTACATCCACCAAACTTTACCATTTTATTTCTGTTTATATTCTGATTACATCCTCCAAACTTTACCATTTTATTTCTGTTTATAATCTGATTACATCCTACAAACTTTACCATTTTATTTCTGTCTATATTCAGATTACATCCACCAAACTTTACCATTTTATTTCTGTTTATATTCTGATTACATCCACCAAACTTTACCATTTTATTTCTGTCTATATTCAGATTACATCCACCAAACTTTACCATTTTATTTCTGTTTATATTATGATTACATCCACCAAACTTTACCATTTTATTTCTGTCTATATTCTGTATTAACATATATCCTTTACTATTCTCTTTTTAAAAAATAAATATACTGTATATATATATATATATATATATATATATATATATATATATATATATATATATATATATATATATATATTTCTAAATGAATTTCCCTCTTTTTACCTCTCAACAGCCATTTCTGATTTACTGCGTACAAGAAGATAATCAAACAGTTGGACTAAAATGCTTACAAAATCAAACAAGAAATGTGTACCTGGTTTAATTAAATGTTTCTGCATATTTATTAACTTAAATTAATAATCCACTGTTTGCATATTCAAACCATATTTCAGAAACTTGCCATATACAAAGTCCATATTTACTGGTGGTACAACATGATATGTTTATTTAACTGTATTTTGTATTCATTTATTTTGATGTGTAATCTGCAGTATTTGTTGCTTGTTTGACTCTCTTTTAATGGTAAAATAAAGATTTAAATAATTATTTTTGATCGTTTTAAAAGTGTCTTGCCTTAATTATTTGAATACCACTAGCGCTACTCCTCCTCTATCTTTAGATTGCACTGAACGTAAATGGACGTTGTTATTATGACTATTATTCTCAGAAAGGATCTTGGTGGTTTTTAGTCCCCCTCAATAACGAGTGGACAAGTACAGTAAATCTTAATGGAGACAGACTTTATCGATAAACTCTGTCAGCATGTTGTGACCAGTCCATTTAGACTCCGAGGAGCCAAGTGGATCTGAATAGAGCGGTTAGGAGCCGATTCATAGCGTCTCTAAATGGAGCAAATTAAGCAGCTCAGAAGAAGCAGCGGCCGATGCATTAGTCTTTCAAAACCTCCACGGAAAGAAAGGTCAGATTCTGCACCACCTCCCATTTAAATGTTACAAGAAAAGATTGAAAGAGCAAAATGGGCTGATGATTCAAGTTTCCGGAGTCATGTGATCGCCTCAATAAACCGTACAGCTGCTCAATGTGCTGATGACAACAGCGAATATAGCCGAAGCCACACGGTCACGCATAAACCGGAAGCTACGACTGTGTTTTTTCCTTATTGTGATGCAGTTACTAAAGAAACTGAATATTAAATGAGAAAACAGTGGGCGTGGCTTGTTTTATCTACTGGATGTAGTAAAGTAGGTATTTCATTTAGAAAGATGGGGAAAAGGGTTTGGGGAGAGTTTAATACAACCTAACTGACTCCTCCTCCTCATTATTTCTGTTTGATGTCAAAACTGACAGCTGGAGGGGCGTGGTTAAGTATGTTAGCCCCGCCCAATATCTCAGACAGACCTAATCTGAGAATTTCAGCCCAAAACTAGCAATGACAGCTAACAAAATCAATATGGTTAGTTTTGATTTAATTTGTACTTCCTCTTCGCATCATCATAACACCATCAGCTGCAAACAGAGGAGACCAACAGCCATAAGGAGACTAGAGAACCATTCATACCAAGCGTAATTAATACATTAGTTAATATTTGAAGTGATTTAATCAAAGTTGTCCTAAAACTATTGAAAAACACCCATTCCTGTCTTAGGACAATCTTAAAAACTATTTTGATCCACTTCAAATGTTGACTACTATATACCTATAACAATAAAGAAGACAATTGCTGCGTCCCAATCCGCATACTATCCGTCCTAAATAGTATGTGAAAGTAGAATTAGTATGTCCCAAATCGTAGTATGTTGAAAAAAGTATGCCAAAAACTCCCGGATGGTTTACTATTTCCGGTCAAAGTTTTAAGTGTACACTGTAAAAAATTACTCAGGCGGGTGTTAAAGGCTACCCATTAAAAGCAGTTAGATTTTAATTAATTATATGAGCTACCAGGTAAATACACAATAATTGGGTACATTCTATCTACACTACCTATTTTTTAACAGTAATAACAGAAACATTTTAACAATGAGTAAAACTTATCCATAATTATTAGCTTCGGTTCTAGAAAGTGCGCATGCGTCAACGTCCAGGCGAGCGGCGGCATCACTATTTGTCAAGTTAAAAAAGTGTGCATGCGTCAACGTCCAGGCGGCATCGTTATTTGTCAAGTTAAACGGTAAGTTTTTGTTTATATTTTTTATACATGAATGCAAACGTAAGCTTGTTTTGTTGAAAGGTATACTTAAATATATGTCATTTTACTTTGCTTGCCTGTGTCTTGTTGACGCCATAGGCTGCTGACTGCATGCATGCTAACATTGCTGACGGCTAACGCACGTCTGTCGGTAACGACAGATAAAACATCCACCCGCAAATGAGAGTAAGTTACGTTAAGCATCTGCATCTATGATTATTAAAATATATTGTTTTGCATTTTGTACGTGTCTGGTATGCTCCAACTAACGTGGTTTTCAAACTCAACAGTTCTCGAATCATCAGCTCTGAACCGAGTCTCTGTCAGACGCGTCCAAAGCTGATAACGCCTACTGAGACTGCAATTGACTTTGCAACAGGGACGAACCGATGACTTCAATAGAGGGTAAAATAATACAGTATATTTAATATCAAGTGTTACTGGTAGATGCTTAATCAGTGCAACAGGTCCACTGAACCGATTCATTGAATTGAATCGTACGAGGGAACCGATTTGCAGAATAAGAACAGAACTTCCCATCACAATTAATACATTTAACAAATGGAACGCAATCGGTCTGATATGCATTTTATTATATATATATATATATATATATATATATATATATATATATATATATATATATATATATATATATATATATATATATATTGTATTTATCGGATCAGCCTTTGTGTTAGAAGGGATCCATTTAAAACTCTATTTTATTATTGTAAATATTTACAGATCAATAATATTTATTATAAGTTACTGTGCACAAAGCTCACAGAGTCACTGTATTGTCACTAAAATGCATGTCTTTGCTTATCTACCTCAGAGTGCCTTGGAAAAGATCAAGAAGAGCTCCAAGACTGTCAGGTATGTTGATAAATGATTTGTCAGTTCAGTGTGCACATTTTGTTTTCACTTTAACACATTGAATACACATTGTTTCATTTCACTTATTGATCACCATGATTTAAGCAACCAATGCAATACCTAATCTTTAGTAAATAGTCAGAGTAGTATTTGAGTAGTATAATTGTTTTTATTGTAAGACCTATCTATCCTTCAAGTAAAATCTTGATCATGCAAACCTTTTGATGCTTCAAAACATTTATAGATTGTACAATCCAAGTTTTCTAGAGAGATTATGACTATATAATAATCAGATTTAATGTAGAATTTTATTCTCAGATAAACATTGATCAGTGAACAAAAGGAAGCACAAACTACTTGCTCAAAGAAACCTGATTTTTTTTTAAACAGCTGAGACAAGAATGAACCCTATGCTGATCATTGTTTACATGAGAACAAAAGCATATATATTCAAAAATTATGCTGTTTGTCCAAACTACTTATTTAAAATGAGCTGAAACAACACAATTCTTGTGTATTTTTGGTGAGGACAACTTAATTGTTTTATGTTCAGTCCACTTAAATTTGTAAAAACTAATAAGTGAGCTTAATTTCATCATGTTGTCCCAACAAAAATTGATAGTGTGGAACCCAGCATTTATTTTTACAGTATACACTGTACAAAATGCAGGGTTCCACACAATTCTGTCATGTCGTCCCAACACAAATCAATTAATATAACTTAATTGTTTTTACAAATTTAAGTGGATTGAACATAAAACAATTAAGTTGTCCTCCCCAAAAATACACAAGAATTGTGTTGTTTCAGCTCATTTTAAATAAGAAGTTTGAGCAAGCAGCCAAAGTAATTTTTTGAGTGCTTGTTAAATCTTCATCACAAAGTAAAAAAAATTTCTTCTGAGAATTTAGATTAAACACTTCAAATGTATTTATTGTACAATGTCTTTATGAAGTTTATGAAGTGTCAGAGTTTAGACTTACGTGGAGGGACAGAAATCTGTCATTTATCATTAAAAATATATTGAATTGTGATTCATTAGTTTTACTTTTAACTCTACATTGATTTATATTTTACCTTTGATGGGGGACATTTATTAAGAAACTGATGAAAGGGTGACCCGAGGTAGTCACATAATAATTTAAAGAATTTTGGTTTGTATTAAACTGCTGTTTAACAGAAATCTTGTTTGTTCAAACAGTTGGCATTAACTAAAACAACTATTCAAACATTATGCTTATTTCCTTGAATTAACTTTAAAAATGTATTTTATTTTCAACAGGAGGACGAACTTGAAGGCCACACAAATGAAATCATGAGGTTGTTGGTGATTCACAGTCCCACAGCAAAGGAGGACCCAGCAGATGAGTGTTGTCATGAGTGTTTAAATAGTTTACAATGTATGTTGTCATTATTAGACTTTGCTTCATTTTTCAGTGATTATGTAAGATATATGTAACGCTGTAATGTATTGTAACACTGTATTTTGCTTGAAATGTATCTCTATATTAATAGTTTCAAATGTTTTTTTAATTATCTGTTCAATAAAAATGCAATTAATAGAATTTCATGCGTCTTTGCTATTTTTTACTTAACTTACCCTTCACAAAATAAGTATTATGTAATAAATTGTATTGGCTAATTATTATTAGTATTAATGTAGTAGAAGAACTGTTACTGCTAAAAGTAGAGTAAATGTTGCTCAATTTTGTAAGTAATTACTAATGAGAATTATTAGTTTGATCTTACCTAATTTCTTTTGGTATGTTACCACTGTTACATTTAGATACTATTTACCCAAATATTTGTGAGAGAATCTACCCTAAATAAGTGAGTGCAAATTGTTACCTCAATTTTATTGGGTAGATTCTATAGGTTGTTTTTTACAGTGTAGAAGTGTCCATACTCTAACTGCTGATATTGCCCACAGTGCATTGCGCGTTGGACGTGAATTCGATTAGAACTACAAAACGCGGGTGAAAAGTGTAAACAAACTACAAACATGATGGACGCGCGAGACCAACCGTTAAGCAGAGAGGCTTCGGTAAAGATGTTTGTATGACTGTTAATTAATATCTAGCCCACTGGAGAATATTTAAATACCGTTGTCTGTGTTATATTTCATCTGCAACAACAATACTGAACTTATATAAAGACGTGTTCGGACATTACCGTCTGAATGCAGAATTATCCAAACACCTGAGGAGATTTCTCTGCATGAAAGTCTCGTGAATGAGAGATTATCCTGCTGCTGCTTCTCCAATAAGGTAGGAAATTAAATACGACAGAAAGGTGGATGATTGACAGGGCTCTTAACTAAGCAACACAACGATCTGTGTAACGAGGAAGTAGTATGTCCCAAAGCTTGCATACTTTTCTGTTACTCACTCAAAAGTATATATTTTTCCTCCACAAAAAAAGTACATACTTTTAGGTCGTAGTATAAGTATGCGAATTGGGACGCAGCAAATGAGTCTCATCCACTAATAACTGCGTATGTTTTTCGTATGGACATTTAAACTTCTCACAAATAACTTTTCCCTTAATTCTTAAAAATTACACAAGACTTTGAGTTTGTTACTAATTTGTTCTTCTGTTTAGAGTGATCGGATCTGTTCTAAATTAGCATCTGTGTGCATAAGGTTAGTCATTTGCATAATACACGCCCAAACCAGCTCCATATAAGGGCTTTCCAAAAATTGGGAAAATTATAAGACAAATTATGAGTTAAGAAGATACAATTATGGCACTGAAACAAAAGATAAAGAACTTTAACGATAATGACGTTGGATGTGGAACACACTTTCAGTTCTAAAGACACGAGGTAAAACGATGATATGATGGTAGCCTAGGCAATGTATATATATATATATATATACTGTATTGACTGATAAATGACTGAAGCCACAAAAATTAGAGGGTCCATTAAATGGCATAACATATTTTCTGGCAATAGATTTTCAGTGGCCGAAAATTCAGTACGTCTCTAATATCAACACATTTTTAGATTCCCATTGTTGCACATTTCTGCTGTGTGATTGGCTCGTATATCAATATAAAGTAAAAAAAAAGAGCTTATCATTGTTATTGACATACATTTTGACGCGATTCAACATAATATCGTTTAACGGCCCAGCTCTAATTATATATATAATATTTATATTATAAAGACACTGCATTTGTGTTGACTTTAGAAAAGACTCTTTTCTAAACAGCAGAGTGCTGTATGTTTTATGATGGTAGCCTAGGCAACCGCTGTATCTTGTGTACATATACATATATATATATATATATATATAAATATACACACACACACACACATACAGTGCTCAGCATATATGAGTAAACCCCCCACATTTAAATTAATATTTTCTATAGACCATTTTGAGGGATGTAAACAAAAACAATGGTCCCAACGTATTTCCTGTTTGACATGTTTAATTTCTACAGCTTCCGAGAATCCAAAAACAGCCACATATTGATAAATAATGTTACGATAGCGGTTTTAACATTAAGTTCTAATTAAATTGCCTCTTGTTACAGTTATGAAATAGTTTGATAACAAGCAGGAAATGTTCATGGGCCAATGACATCACCACATTGAAATGGTCTATAGGAAGCTTTACAATATTTTATTTGTGCATATAAATTAGATTAGTCAGTAATGAAGCCAAATCTGGAGCTTATCTAAGAAAATAACTTAAATAATGGTTAAAAAATGTGTAGCCCAA
This sequence comes from Danio kyathit, assembly GCA_903798195.1. Lineage (NCBI taxonomy): Eukaryota > Metazoa > Chordata > Actinopteri > Cypriniformes > Danionidae > Danio > Danio kyathit. The sequence goes on from LR812542.1 coordinate 2,125,097, forward strand.
ATTTATGTTAGGAAAAAATATTAAATTTTTACATTTTCAAAAATAGCAAAAATCAAGACAAACAAAAACTGTATACAATTTTGCTGAAATGTTGTAGTTTATAATGAGTAAATGATGACAGAATTGTAATTTTTCTGTGAACTATCCCTTTAAGCCCTTGTTTCAACATCACAAGTTGCTATAGGAAAGATCAAGCTCCCATAATGCAATTCATTCATTCATTCATTCATTTTCCTTAGGCTAAGTCTCGTTTTTAGAGGTTGCCACAGCGGAATGAACCGCCGACTATTCCAGCGGATGCCCTTCCAGACGAAACCCAGTACTGGGAAACACCCATACACTCTCACATTCACACACACACTCATACACTACAGCCAATTTAGTTCATCAATTTCCCTATAGCGCATGTGTTTGGACTGTGGGGGAAACCAGAGCACCCGGAGGAAACCCATGCCAACACGGGGAGAACATGCAAACTCCACACAGAAATGACAACTGACCCAGCCGGGACTCGAACCAGCGACCTTCTTGCTGTGAGGCCACAGTGCTAACCACTGAGCCACCATGCCGCCTTAGTGAAATTCAAAACATCAATAAATTAAAAAAAATAATAAAACATGAATCACAAAATAAGGAAAGCTGTTAATTTACAGATTGTTTCTTAACAAATGTTGAAAGCGGACACAATGGAAAATATATCCGACATGAGCAAAGAGCGTCACTCTTCTACAGCTAATTTATGTCCCTTCATAAATACAAGCACACACATCGACACATTTCAAGTGGCAGTATTTCACTGCAGTCAAAATCTTGAATGACCCGTTCTTGTTAGATTTACACCCATCTGACATCAGCAGAGGCTCGTTTTTCACCCTGGACGACACACACCATAATCAGCCTGCAGTTGCCAATTAGGATACACTTAATGCAAATGGATAGACTAGGAAATCAGCATGTGAATGGGCACTAGCTCTAGTTTATTACACACACGGTTGACCTCCAGCATTCGCCATTGGATCGGCTTTCAGAAGTGGGCAACTCGCAGACGTTTCATTATTTGACATCTGCTGCGCGGTTTAAGCTGTGCGATTGAATCTGCGAAATGGATTATCTGGCCAATCTATTGTCAGTCATTCCTGAAGCATGATTCCTGGCGGTTTACGTTTCACGGCTTCTTCAGAATATGCAGAACAGATTAACATAAAGGAGAGAAAGGGGAAATCTGAGCTAACACACACTATAAACACTCCATACAAAGAAATACGAGGTTTTGTCTTGCTTCTAGTTTAAATACAAATAAAGTCTGAATTATTCGCCTCCTGTATATTTTCCTAATTTCTGTTTAACAGAGAGAAGATTTCTTCAACACATTTCTAATCATAATAGATTTAATAACTCCTTTCTAATAACTGATTTCTTTTATCTTTGCCATGATGACAGCACATTATATTTGACTAGATATTTTTCAAGATACTAATTGTCAAGATCACCAGCAATCTAACTCTTATAGATCGCTGGAGAACATTCATTAACACCCGTACACTACAATGCTGTCCCCATATGGACTACAAATCCTGTCATGCATCTCACTCACACCTGTTCCGGTTCACTTTTGATTACATTCATGCACAGCTGGTAGCTCATCCTAGACTGATTACACAGACTATATAAACTGCTCACATTGACACTCACATGGCTGAGTCTTGGTGTAACACTACGGGCCCCATCATACACCCGGCACAATAAGGTGCAAGATGTGTTTTGCGCGATTTGTTGCTATTTTCAGACCAGCGCAACCCTAATTTTCATGCTTTGCATTGTTTAAATAGCACATCCATTTGCGCCACTTTGTGGACTCATGGGTGTGCTGGTCTATAAAGGAGGTGTGTTAAGGCACATTGTTGGAGCGTTGCTATTTTGAAGAACTAAAATAGACCACACCATTGACCAAGTTATATAGTTATGCGCCTATACACGTCCAAACGCTTAGACATTGCTTAATACACACAGGATGTACAGCAATACACAATATATTTACATATGAAAACAAAATTAGGGATTAAAATGTTACAAAAATTATTATTTACTGCATAGGTATGAAAGCCACTACACCTCCATGCCTTCTTCATGTCCGGTGGGCTCTTTTCAATTTATTCATTACAATATGCATTTGTGTAATGTTATTATTATTAGCAGTATTATTTATTATATGCATATTTATATTTGTTTAAATAAAAACAAGTTTAGATGTGTCCACCTGTGGGGTTTTGGAGACGTCTGCACCACCATATGAAGCATAAGAACAGGACGTGTGTTTAGATATAACTATAAAGCTTTTTGACCACACTTTGTTATTATTGTTCATTTATTCCACTGCTGGAAATTAGAACTGAATTTAGAAACAGTTTTGAAATAAATCTTTGTGCTTAACAGAGGAAATTAAATATGTCGGCTAATGGATGTCTTCAGTGGAGGGAGTTTCCACCGTTTCCTTATCCACGAAAGTTAAGGAGTAAAGAGTAAAAGTAAAGAGAAAGTAAAGAGGCTGAATGGAGGAGGCTCGTTCTTTATCCTCACGCTGCAGATGCTCTGTTTAACTGTTCGCTAGTGAAGCGTTCAGTTTGTCCGCTTACAAAGTGCGCCATGTAAAAAGCAAATGCACCATGGTGTGATGCAACTGACTCTTAAAGGGAATGTGAGATGAGACTCTGATTGGTTTAATGCACGTTATGCTCAAAATACACCCAGAACTCATTAAGAGAATAAGCACAACCCTGTTAGACAATGTACCGGGGTGCAGAGCTTATTTTCCCATCCTTAAAATAGCAAAATTCAGACATGCCCTTAATGCTTTTGCACCATGCGCTTTAGACTTTGCACCTAAATCGATAAAATAGAGCCTGTAGAGTTTAAAAATTAATAGCAAAAAATAGTCTTTTTTCAGAAATAATGAGTCAAAATTAGGTAAGATTTTACTTAAAACAAGCAAAATAATCTGCAAATAAGCTAAGGAAAGTTGTCTTATTTCAAAATTATTTCTCTTACCCCATTAGCTTACTATTGCTTGTTTTAAAGCAACGTTCACCTAATTTTGACTCATTAATCTTGGAAACAAGATAATCATTATTGCTTGTCTAGAAAACGCTTCTTGATTTAAGAATTGTTTCATATTTGGACTTGAAACGAGACAAAAAAACTCCAAGTAGGTAAAGCAGTGCATTTGCGTCAGCTGTAGCAGCTTCTGAAACGTCCGCAGACACATATGGTGGTAAATTATTCACATTTTTTCCCACTTTCACGTCACTTTTCTTCATCTTTTGCTTTAGTCGATTTTCCACCTTTCCCCAAGTGCCTCGTCCTCATTAATAAATGACGAAAAAGGCACTGCAGGACGCCATGGTTTAAGCATTTATGACATAACAATATTGACATAAAGAGTAATAAGGCAGAATTAAAGAGCCTGGGAGTTCTGTCTTTAAAAGGTGGAAGAAAATGACTGGGCAAAGAATGAGTTCAGAACACACACACATACACGCATGCACACACACTCTGTCACAATCACCAGCGATCTAACCACCAGAGATCGTAGGAAAACATTCACACTCAAACAGGACTACAAATCTGCTGGTAAATGGACTACAAGAACCAGTCATGCACCACACACACACAACCGGTTCTTGATCCTGACTGATTGCATACACACAGCTGATGCTGCTCAAGTACTGATTACACACACATATATACAGCTCACTTTGAGACACTCATGGCTGAGTCTTGTTATCTGTTCTAGTGACACTACAACGCGTTTACCTTTGTCTAGCTTTGCCGTGTTTTTGATCTTCTCCTTGTTTTCTTCCTGTCTGCCTTCTGACCATTTGCCTGCTATTTTGACTACGACTCTGGATTGCCCGTTTACATCTATTTGCACCTATGTTGACCATTGCTTACCTGACCTCTGTTGTCAGTTTCACATCCGTGTTACAGAAGACTCAGCCATGAGTGTCTCAAAGTGAGCTGTATATATGTGTGTGTAATCAGTACTTGAGCAGCATCAGCTGTGTGTATGCAATCAGTCAGGATCAGACACCGGTTGTGTGTGTGTGTGTGTGTGTGTGTGTGTGTGTGTGTGTGTGTGTGTGTGTGTGTGGTTCTTGTAGTCCATTTACCAGCAGATTTGTAGTCCTATGTGAGTGTGAATGTTTTCCAGCGATCTCTGGAACTGTTTTCTGGGAGACACTTTAATTTAGATTAAGATTTAAGATTAAATCACAATTCATGCTATTAATTAGGGGCTTATTACCTGCTTATTGTTGCAATATTATTTGCTTTTAGTTGTCATTATAAAGTATGATTTGTTTTTATTTTATTCTGCATCCCTAATCCTATACTGAACATTTAAACCAACCATAACTACCATAATAACTATTAATAGGCAGCAGATTACTAGCTTATTGAGGTAAAAGTCTAAGTTAATGGTTTATTAATAGCATGAATTGTGACTTTAAGTAAAGTGTTACTGTTTTCAGATACAAAATATCTTTGGTGGTCAGCATTTCAGTGTGGAGTTTGCATGTACTGCCCGTGTTGGTGTGGGTTTCCTTCTGGAGCTCTGGTTTCCCCCACAGTCCAAACACATGCGCTTTAGGGGAATTGATGAACTAAATTGGCCTTAGTGTATGAGTGTGTGTGTGAATGTGAGAGTAAATGGGTGTTTCCCAGTACTGGGTTGTGGCTGGAAGGGTATCCGCTGCCTAAAACTTATGCTGGAATAGTTGGCGGTTCATTCCGCTGTGGTGACCCCTAATGAATAAAGGGACTAAGCAGAAGGAAAATGAATGAATGAATGAAAGGGTGCAAGAGGACCACAGAAAAGTGTGTTTGTGTGTGTGTGTGTGTGTGTGTGTGTGTGTGTGTGTGTGTGTGTGTGTGTGTGTGTGTGTTTGTCCATCCCAGTTATCCACAATTATTGAATTAGATCCCTGAGGTCATATGGGAGCCGCATTAGGGGTCAAAGGTCATGACCTTCAGTAATGGCCATGCCAGAAATGAACAAAAAAGCCTCTGACACGGCCCATCATTTTTAATTAAGTTATCAATGTTGCGTAATAATCAATGACGGGTCAGTAGGTTGGCATATGCAGACAGATGGCACATAAAAAACACACACAAAAAAAACCCTGCGTTCTCAAAGGTCTGCTGCTCTTCACAAAATCCAATCCATTTCCCAAACAAATCCACTCAATGACAGGAAGTGGTTGCTCAACAACAGGAAGTGAATTGGTCAGATATGAATTATGGATAAACTGACAGCTGGGATGGATAGAGATGGATGACGGAGAGAAAACGAGAGAGTCAGACGTGATATCGACTAGTCATCCGCTGGGTCATACATATGTTAATGAGCTCACCCTGAATGACCCCAGTATTGAAAGCACAATGATCTGCTGATGGAGGCACAGAAGCTGCTGTCACTGTAATGATCGGAGCTTCAAGAGGACGCAGATCTTAATGAAGACACATTATGAGTTCAGATGGAGAGTCTTTAGGGAAAACAAGCAGAAAAACTCCATCAGCCAACAGTCAAATATTGTGGAGACACGGTCAAAACTGAGGGACTCGCTAAAATCATGAAGGCTGTGGTTGAAACTGATACTTAAAATGATCTTGAATGTAAGTATTGACACTGAAACCACAGCAAGAATCATGGAATCCAGTCAAGAAATGGCAATTTATTTTATAATGCTGAATGTCATGGACTTTGGAAAGATTTTGATGAATAAATTAAATGTAGTACTGTGCATTTAACTAAATCATTTGCATTTTATTTAAATATGGATTATTGTTTGTAAATATTAAAGCACACACACACGCACGTACATTCAAAATAAAAAAAAAATTAAAAAAATTTAATTAACCTTAAGTAAAAAAACCTGAAAATATTAAGTATTTTAAGAAAAAAATATTTATTTATTATTTATTTATATTATTTTTCATGCATGCATGCACACACAAAATAAAAACAAAATAAAAAAATAATTACAAAAAGTAAAAACAAACATTTTTATAAGGCCTAGATAAAATTTTATGTGAAGTTTAAATGTGATATAATGTATTTAACTGACATGTTTTGTTTTACAATTAAATAATTTTTTTTACTTGCATAAACACCAAAAAGGATTTAATTTTTTATATTCAAGTAAAGTGCTTCAAATAATTTGGGGAAAATAAGTTGTCACAATATGGATGAAATATTGTTTCAATTATTATTATTATTATTATTATTATTATTATTATTATTATTATTATTATTATTATTATTATTGCTATTATTATTTATTGCCCATGCATTTTTTCAAATAATTTTAGGAAAAGAAATCCTCACAATATGGATGAAATATTGTTTCAAATAACAATACTATTATTATTATTATTATTATTATTATTATTAATTACTTAATTAATTTATTATTATTTTTTTTTTTACCCATGCATATTTTGAAATTTTTTTGGGAAAATAATTTGTCAAAATATGGCTGAAATATTAGTTCAATTATTATTATTATTATTATTATTATTATTATTATTATTATGTTTTTAATTGTTATTTATTATTATTATTATTATTTATTGTAATAAAAAATTGTCACATTGATGAAATATTGTTTCAATTATTATTATTATTATTATTATTATTATTATTATTAAAATTAATAAAATTATTAATTTATTTATTTTACCCATGCATATTTTCAAATAATTTAAGAAAAATAAATTGTCACAGTATGGATTAAATATTATAAAAAAAAAAAAAAAAAAAAAAAAAATATATATATATATATATATATATATATATATATATATATATATATATATATATAATTATTATTATTATTATTATTGTTATTATTATTATTATTATTATTATTATTATTATTTATGGTTTGAGCCTCGGCTGGGTCAGTTGGCATTTCTGTGTGGAGTTTGCATGTTCTCCCTGTGTTCGCGTGGGTTTTCCCTACAAGTAAAAAAAACAAACATGTGTGGTACAGGTGAATTTGGTAGGCTAAATTGTCAGTAGTGTCTGTGTGTGAATGAGTGTGTATGGATGTTTCCCAGTGTGGGTTGAAGCTGCGTAAAACATATGCTGGATAAGTTGACGGTTAATTTCGCTGTGACAACCCCAGATTATTAAAGAGACTAAGCCGAAAAGAAAATGAATGAATTGATAAATCATTATTATTATTATATTTTTAATTGTTATTTATAATAATAATAATAATAATAATAATAATAATAATAATAATAATAATAATAAAAATAATTGTTATTATTATTTATTTATTTATTTATTTTTATTATTATTTATTGTAATAGGGAAAATGCATTGTCACATGGATAAAATATTGTTTAAATTATTATTATTATTATTATTATTATTATTATTATTATTATTATTATTATTATTATTATTTTATATTATTTAATGCCCATGCATATTTTCAAATTATTTTGGGAAGATAAATCCTCACAATATGGAACAAATATTGTTTCAGATATTATTATTATAATTTTTTGTCATGCATATTATTTATAAGCCATCAGATATAAACATTCCTGTCGTTGATAATAAATAATAAACATTTTAATTAAATTAAATTTAAAAGAAATTATAAAACAAAATAAAATAAAACAAATGCACAAAAACAGGGCTGATTCATCTGTCACCAAAACAAATCAAGAAAATGAAAGGGGAAAATAAAAACACACAAAGGATCAGTGTCTATCTATTTAACTCTCCATAACATAAATCATAAATACAGTGTAGACTACATTAGTACTTCCAACAAATTGAGTATAGATGAACAACGGTCAGCAGAGGAAAGCCTTGTTTTGCCCTGCAGGTGCAAATGTATTCACAAAAAAAACTATAAATTCCAAACATGAAAGGTTTACATGAAAAGCATGCCATTTCTATTATTGATTACAAGACGCACGGACATGACAGGATTGTGTTTATAGATATGACATTTACAGTAATTGGGGGTATGGATTAAGGCTTCAGATAAGAGCGAGAAGGCAATAAAAAGGGAAATAATGAGAAAGTGTCACAGTAAACCTGCATGGACTACGGATTAACCAGACTGTTCAGAGGTCAGATATTAGTACACGCGCATTCACGCCATGCACAATAACTATAAATATCACAATAAATATATTTTTGTCCACACTGACGAACAATAATGATCTATTTATTAGTTTAAGCTTTTCCTTTTGCATTACCCCTTATTAACAGTAGGTGTCACCAGTGTGTGATGAGTATCTGACCAGTGAATCCTGCTCGTGTAATATATCTAATCAAACTGTGAATCTAGCAATCGCAGTTATTAAAATAATCTTGTTTTCGTTTTGAAATAGTATTATTTTGTTTACCTCATTGGGATCTATTTACTTTTAGTTTATGCTTCTCTTTTTGTATTAACCATTTGTAACCAGTAGGTGTCCTCAGTGTGTGACATATTTAACCTGTGAATCCCGCTCATGTAATATATCTAATCAAACAGAGAATCTAGCAACCATAGTCAGCGTGGTGGAATAAAAACAACACAAATTATATATCAAAGAAAAGAACACAAAGATTTTATACTTATAATGGATACCTGAAGGACTTTAAGGCCATGTCTATACTAATACGTTTTCGTTTAAAAATGCGTATTTAAATTTTTCATACAATCATTTTTCGTTTTTTGTTTTTAATTTTCCATCCACACTGAGCAAGGCTGGAGCAAGCTGAACTTGCGCTCTAGGCAAGTGACAATTGTGCTGCGCTCACGAGGTTCATGCCACCCTCATGCCGCCCCACTCCTTCACGAAAGTCTGTGACTGTGTTCTTAAAAAAACAAAAATGTATCTTTCTGAAAATGCTGTCCAAGCTAGATCAATTTGAAATGCCGTTTTCGTGTTGCAGTGTGGGCTGGGAAAACTAAGGTTACGATGACGGAAACGATAATGGAAACGACGACGCATTTTAGATTAGTTTTTAGATGAAAATGGCCTTTTCAAATTCATCCAGATTAGTGTCGATGTGTCTGACTTGCATAACTTACATATACTTTTATGATTCTTTTAGATGGTATAACAAATTGTTTTCTAGACAGTTGTTAAATTTAAATAATCTTTAAATAATTTTTAAACATTAGGCAGAGCTTCTCCACAATAGTGTCTATTGCTTTATATTGCATTAATAAAATAATTTATTTAATTATTATTTTATTGCCCATGCATATTTTTTATGCAATCAGATATGAACATTCCTGGGTCTTATGTAAAAAAATTCCAAATAAAATAAAAAATAAAAAAAGAATAAATTTCTTAAAACATTTTTAAAATAAATACATAAATAAACAAAATAAAATAAATGACAAATTATACATCCAGTTCATTTTGAAAATGTTGACGTGTAAACTTTTACAGTTCATTATCATGTAGACGTAGAAAAAACATTATATATATCTCCTCCACTGATCTGATCATCGTGATGTAACAAGAGCAGTCAGAGAGCAGAGCAGTATTATTATTTAAAATTGTATTTATTTATTTATTGTCCATGCATATTATTTAAAAGCCATGAATGTGACCGAGCCATGAAAAAATTAAATAAAAATAATAAAAAAAATAATAAAAATAAATAAAATAAAAAATAAAATAAAATAAAACATCCAGATAATTTTAAAAATGTTAACGTGTAAACATGAAACTTTTTTTTTAAATGACTTTTATAATTTTGGCTACATTGTTATTGTGTAAACATAGCATAAACATTGTATATGTCTCCTCCACTTGTCTGATTATCGTGATGCAACAAGACTGTCAGGAAATCCTGCCAAACACGCCGAAAGCAGAGGTCAGAGTATCTGAATGCCAGAAGAGCTCAGTCAATGAGAGCGAGGAGATGGCCGACAGCCAACATCTGCTCCTCCACATGAAAAAAAAAAAAAAAACGCCCACCAAAAGGCCTGAGAAACTTTCACTACAACCGTTTAAACCGTAAAAGCAAAGTTGTTTCAGGCAAAGCCGACGGATTAGAGGTCTGTAACTTTATCCGGCTGGCGCAGCGCTGCATGCAGATCTCTGAAGAGACTTTCCACACTTTTCATTGCCAGGCTTAATGAAGGTGATGACGAGTCGCTCGACTGTCATCAGTATAAGAATACAAGGAAGTTATGCAAGTCAGGCGACCAAATTGAAGTATATAAATACAATTGCTTCAGTTATTTGTCAGCGTTTTTGTGTTGCCTCCTGAAAATGCTGGGAAATATAATTTGTGTTGTTTTTATTCCACTACACTGACTGTGATATATTACACGAGCGGGATTCACTGGTCAGATACACGTCACAGACACTGGTGACACCTACTGGTTAAAAGGGGTAATGCAAAAGGAAAAACATACAGTAAAAATGAAGAGATCATTATTGTTTGTCAGTGTAGACGAAATTAAGTTTATCATATTACTTATAGTTATCGTGCATGGTGTGAATGAAATATAGCGTACAAAGCGTAAATCCAAATTCTGCACATGAAGCGATAGGAAATATTTTATTTTAATTTATTTTGCTAGATTCTCTGTTTGATTAGATATATTACACGAGCGAGATTCACTGGTCAGATGCATGTCACACACTGATGACACCCGCTGGTTACAAAGGGGTAATGCAAAAAGAAAAGCATAAACTAAAAATAAATAGATCCCAATGGGGTAAGAAAAAAAATATTATTTCAATGACAAAACAAGATTATTTTAATAACTGCGATTGCTAGATTCTCTGTTTGATTAGATATATTACACGAGCGGGATTCACAGGTCAGATACAAGTCACACATTGGTGACACCTACTGGTTACAAAGAGGTAATGCAAAAAGAAAAGCATAAACTAAATATGAATGAATCATTATCGTTCGTCAGTGTGAACAAAAACATATTTATTGTTATATTTAAAGTTATCAAACATGACGGCAATGGGGTATATGGACTATGGCGTGAATCCAATTTTTTTTAGACGAAGTGCTACGGAAATTTTAATTTATTTTATTTTGCCAGATTCACTGTTTGATTAGATATATTACACAAGCAGGATTCACTGGTCAGATACACGTCACACACTGGTGACACCTACTGGTTAAAAGGGGTAATGCAAAAACTAAAAATGAATAGATCATTATCGTTCGTCGGTGTGGACAAAAATATATTTATCATAATATTTATAGTTATCATGCATGCATGTACATCAAAATATTGCAGATGAAGCGCGAGGAAACATTTTATTTTATTTTTATTTTACAGCCGTTTAAGCCGTAAAAGCAAAGTTGTTTGAGGCAAAGCCGGCGGATTAGAGGTCTGTAACTTGATCTGGCTGGCGCAGCGCTGGAACATGCAGATCTCTGAAGAGACTTTCCACACTTTTCATCGCCAGGCTTAATGAAGGTGACGAACCCCTCGACTGTCATCGGCTGACGGAGACGCTTTCACTGCAGGTTTTTCATGAACAAAAAAAAGCAGAGGATGAAGTTATCTTAACCAAGGATCCCTGTGTAATCTCTACTAATCCTTCACCCACAGCTGAATAAAGAGAAACGGCGGCGATTCCCTCAGGTTACGAGACGAGTCTGAAGTTTCCTTTAATTATCGTGCTACACTTTTCAACTCCAGCTGGTTACTCAACAGAGATGATGAGAGCAGAAAAACTTCTTCTGCTGTTTTTGCAGTCATGAGCAGTCCTACTTTCTGTGCAGAAAACAGCTTCTTCTTCCCCTGGAGGATCTTTTCGCATTCTCTCTGTCTGACTTTCGTTTCATCTCACTCTCTCTTTTTTTCCCTTTTTTGGTTATGTAATACCACTATACATTACAGATCCACATACCAATTGCTTGCATTCTTATTTGAGTAGTGATGTCTTTTCATTAGTCATTAGAATGTTTTTTCATGATTTACTCTTAAAGGGATAGATCACCCAAAAATAAATATTCTATAATTATTTACTCACACTTCCCTTGTTTCTTTCTTCTGCTGAACCCAAATGAAGATATGTTAAAAAATGTTGGAATCTTGTAACCACTAGCTATGTTTCCAACCACTTAGTTTTTAATCCACTATCGAGTAAAAAAATGCTTAATGGATCATTTTCAGGTTTTCTTAAAGAAAAAGTAAACAATAGATTAAATTAACATTAAAATTCAGGCGGAGAAAAACAAAAACAGTATTGTCTTATCAAATTACACCTTTTAAAACTCATATTTAAAGTGCGGAGGTAAGTACCAGACACTTATGAAAGTATAATAACCAACACAGGCTCATTGATAATATATACCCCTGTATACATTTCTGGAGAGCACGAAGTATGTAGCCAGAGGTACACATATTGCTGCATTTCATCTTTCAAACAAACGCTACGGGGCGGTATGATGCCTCCGATGGCTTCTATTTCTTTCCGCGCTACCAGCTGACCGCTTACCTCCGCATTTCCACTGTTAGCAGTTTACCCAGTAACTCGCCGCGTATGTCAGCGGACTTGAGACGAAGAAAGGAGTTGACCTTGGCGATGGGGTTTGAGTCCGGTGAAGAACGGTTCCAGAATGCAGGTAAAACAAAAACAAAAGGCAAAAAATAAAATAAAAAGTAAAGTAAAAAACAGGGTGAGAACGTGCTAAGATCTGAAAACGTGGTAAAAATCAGGCAGCTTTTCTTTTTCTGGATTGCGTTTGAAAACACTATCGGTTGGGTTAAGGGAAGAGGGTGGGTGGAGGTATCGGTCAGTCGGTCAGTCAATCAATCAATCAATCAATCAATCAATCAATCAATCAATCAGTCAGTCAGTCAACAGTGGCCTCTGGTGGAGTTACATGAGAAGGGCAGAGAGAATCTGGTGGATTCGCGAAAACAAAAACTGCAAAAAAATGTACCTCCTGGGATGTATTTCGTGCTCTCCTGAAATGTATACTGGGGTATGTATTCATAATGAGCCTGGGTTGATAATAACACTATTATATAATAGTGATAGCATTTTCATTTTGGTATAAAGTGAGTAATTTAAGTAAAGGAAACCAGAAATACTTCGTCAATAATTGAGGTCGCACACTGCAAAAAATACTTTTCTCACTTAGATTTTTATCTTGTTTCTAGTCTAAATATCTAGAAATTAATCAATCGAGAAGCATTTTCTAGACAAGCAAAACATATTGTCTTGTTTTAAGAGATAATATGCCAAAATTAAGTTAATTTTTCCTTAAAACAAGCAAAAAAAATTGTATGTCAAAAGAAAAAACAAGATTATTTTGCTTACCCCATTGGCGGATTATTTTGCTTGTTTTAACGAAAAACTCACTTAAATTTAGGATATTATTTCTTAAGACAAGACTATATGTTTTGCTAGTCTAGAAAATGCTTCTCGATTTATGAATTTCTGGATATTTGGACTAAAAACAAGACAAAACTCTAAATAAGAAAAGCATTTTTTTGCCAAAACACTATGCGAATGAACGAATACAAACTGTTCTAGCATTGCTCAACATTCACATTTTTTTTCTAAAGTGACTATGAGGTTTTTAATGAGTTTTTAGGCATGAACTAAGAAATTAACGTCACATTTTGTAGTTTTCATTATTAGCTTAAATTAACCTATTTTAACAAAATTTTCAGTCAATTTCTCAGCAGATATTGACCAGATTAACGTGAACGTAAATAAACAGTTGTCTTGAATAACAATACCATGTTTGACACTTTTCGTACTTAGAGTTTTGTCTTGTTTCTAGTCTAAATATCTAAAAATTATTAAATTAAAAGTCATTTTCTATACAAGCAAAACATATTGTCTTGTTTTAAGCAATAATAAGTAAAAATTAAGTGAGTTTTTCCTTAAAAACAAGCAAAATAATCTGCCAAATAGGGTAAGCAAAATAATCTTGATTTCCTTTTGACATAAGATTATTTTCCTTACCCCATTGGCAGATTATTTTGCTTGTTTTAAGCAAAAACTCACTTAATTTTGACTTATAATTTTTTAAAACAAGACATTTTTTGCATGCTTTCTGATTTAAGACAAAAGACTAAGCAAGAAAAGCATTTTTTGCAGTGCAGTAATCTGCTTTTCTGCCTTGAAGCATTCAAATTTCGCTCCAAAACTAGTATACATAAACAGCTGATTTGTGTCTGCAAGAGAACAGTCACTTCTGACTCAGACGTAGTGATAAAACTAAAACAGCAGATTAAAGTGACTCCCACAGAAGCCAGACGGGATTAAGCCAGACACTGATATTCTGATGCTTCACAAACAAAGAGCCAAACAAGCGTGAGTTTCCTCCAGATGGCCACTGAATGACCAGCCCAAACACACTCTGAGGGAACCAGAGCATGTGTGAGCGGCGTTAATTAAAACCACTGCTTAGTAGACACCGTTAGCCACTCAATACAATAGGAGGACTTGGTAATTACTAACCTACTTGGTTAACAGATTTCACAGTCTAAAGCTCTGCTAAAGGTGTGGTAAATGTGTGGTAACTAAACACTGGTGGTTTTAGTGAGCAGTCAACGGAGTAAAAGACATTCAAAGAAAAAGGTGCACTGCAAAAAAAAAAATGGTTTTCTTAGAGAATTTGTTTTGCTTCTAGTCTATATATATAAAAGAATTCTTAAATCAAGAAGCTTTTTCCAGACAAGGAAAAATACAGTATTGTTTTCAGAAATAATAAGACAAAATAAAGAGAGTTTTTATTTTAAAACAAGCTAAATAATCTGCCAATGGGAATGGCAATGATGCATTTTTGGCAGATAATTTAGCTTGTTTTACTGCACTGTAATTGTTTTCTCAGAGATGGGTTGCGGCTGGAAGGGCATCCACTGTGTAAAAACGTGCTGGATAAGTTGGCAGTTCATTCCGCTGTGGCGACCCCAGATTAATAAAGGGACAAAGCCGAAAAGAAAATGAATAAATGAATGAATGTATTGTAATTGTAACCTGTTTTTCTCCAAGAATTGTGCCTTTATATATATATATTCCCATTTAAAGTTATATCAAGTTAAGAATTGCTAATTACAAAGACACAATAATCTTCAGTGAAAACTAAACCTAACTCTTGTATAATAATATTGAAAGAGAATGGCCAGACTGGTTCCAGCTGATAAAAAAGACAACAGTAACTCAAATAAGCACTCGTTACAACCGAGGTCTGCAGAAGAGCATCTCTGAACACACAACACGTCCAACCTTGAGGCGGATGGGCTACAGCAGCAGAAGACCACACCGGGTGCCACTCCTGTCAGCTAAGAACAGGAAACTGAGGCTACAATTCACACAGGCTCCCCAAAACTGGACAATAGAAGATTGGAGAAATGTTGCCTGGTCTGATGAGTCTCCATTTCTGCTGCCACGTTCGGATGGTCAGGTCAGAAATTGGTGTCAACAACATAAAAGCATGGATCACACTTTGGGTCCATTAGTACCAACTGAGCATCGTATCAACGGCACAGCCTACCTGAGTATTGTTGCTGACCATGTCCATCCCTTTATGACCACAGTGTACTCATCTTCTGATGGCTACTTCCAGCAGGATAACGCGCCATGTCATAAAGCGTGAATTATTTCAGACCGGTTTCTTGAACATGACAATGAGTTCACTGAACTCAAATGGCCTCCACAGTCACCAGATCTCAATCCAACAGAGCAGCTTTGGGATGTGGTGAATTGGGAGATTGGCATCATGGATGTGCAGCCGACAAATCTGCAGCAACTGTGTGATGCTATCATGTCAATATGGAGCAAAATCTCTGAGGAATATTTCCAGTACCTTGTTGAATCTATGCCACAAAGATTTAAGGCAGTTCTGAAGGTAAAAGGGGGTCCAATTAGGAACTAAGGTGTACCTAATAAAGTGGCCGGTGAGTGTATATTATTTTGCCATGAATTGATACATGTAACAAATAGTGGTCACAATAAAACAGAAATGTTGTACTCACTCTGAGATCTTGTTGTTGTAGCACATGTGCTAACCACTAAGCCTAAACACCTAAAACAGCGTAAAACCTAAGGCTTTTACACGGTTTTATCCCTATAAATAGCTTCGTCATGCTTGCCAACATAAACTTTCACTCTGAATTTATTGTCCAAGACAACCTAAATGATCACTTGATCCAGCAATTATCACCCTTCACTGTTAGCATGACTAGCGCGTAAACAAACTCAGCTCATCCTGTCATCACGATTCCTGACATCTTTAAACAATAACCGTGTTTACATCACAGATATAATCGTTTTTTATCTCCAAACAGCTTCAAGAAATACCAAACACGCTGTCAACACTGCAAAAATGCCTTTCTGACTTAACATTTCCATCTTGTTTCTAGTCCAAACACCTAAAAATGTCAAGACGAATTTTTTAGATAAGCAAAACATATAGTCTTGTTTTCAGAAATAATGAGTGAAAATTAAGTGAGTTTTTCTTTAAAAAAGTATCTGTCAATGGAGTAAGTAATATCATCTAGTTTTGCTTTGAAATAATGTTATTTTGGCAGATTATGTGGATTGTTTAAAGGTGCTGTATGTAAGTTTTTGATTCTTCTAAAGCATAAAAATACCATAATATGTTTGCAGATATTTAAGAAACATCCCAAGTGAACATACTTGTTTAACTGAAAAACAATGCTGAAGTCAGATATTCTGCTTTGAAAATGGTTTTTCCGTGCCGGAACGCTGTCTCTGTTTAGGTAAAGTTAACCTGCAGAATGCCAGTTTAGCCAATTATATTTCAGCACTCCGGGTTGCCTTGTTGGAAAACAGCGTATTTCATTCATTCATTCAGAAAGGCTCTGAAAGCATGCGCCCGTGACCGAAATGGACAGTATCAGACGTCGAAATGAGACAGATTCAGTTCCACATGAGGTTATTAATTAGCAAATGATATAAATATTACGAACGTAAACATTAGGTGAGCAGGTTACATTGTAATCTCGTGTCCTAACAACACGCAAACAGCAGTTTGACTCTTTGCACCAGACGAAACACGACAAAAATGTAAATACAGCCTTTCAGAAGCACAGAATAAGCACTCACTCACGAAACGGTAAGGTTTAGAATCCATTCAAACTCACATTGTTAGCATGTAGCACTGAATAAAACACACGAGGCTTACCTGAGGTGCACTGTCATAGGTTTCACATGTTGAGCTGTGAGAAATAGAAACCGTTTCTAATATCTCAATTTGAGGTGTTGGTTAGAACTAAAACTCCTTTTAATATGGAACATAATTCCTTCTACCGCGTGTCGTTGATTTTATTTAGAACACGGTTTAAATCACTCGCTCCTGTGTTTAAATCACTCGCTCCTGTACTCAATCTCTGGCATCCCACGCGTGTTTTTATTTTGATCTAGGAGTGCAATACCCAGTTCAACCACTGGGTGTCAAACTTACATACTGCACCTTTAAGACAAAACTCACACAAAATTTTGACATTATTTCTGAAAACAAAACAATATTTGACCTTGCCAAAAAAACGCTTCTTGATTTAGGAATTTTTAGATATTTGGACATAAAAAGGCAACAAATCTAAGTAAGAAAAGCTTTTTTGCAGTGAAATGTCAGCATGTCATTCATATGCATCTGAATATAGCTTCACTTTGGCAAGAATCTGAATCAGAAAGAGCTTTATTGCCAGGTATATTCAGACAAACGAGGAATTTATTTTCATGATGAAAGCTTCTATAGTGCAACAGAATCACAGAGACAGGACAAAAAACAGATCATAAATGAATATATATATATTTTTTAATAATAATAAATAATTTTGAATACAATAGTAAGTCTAAATTAAATTAGTTTATCTTTAAAACAAGTATCTGTCAATGGAGTAAACAAAATAATCTAGTTTTTGCTTTGAAGTAATGTTATTTTAGCAGATTATTTAGCTTGTTTTAAGAAAAAAACTCACTTAATTTTGACTCATTATTGCTAAGAACAAAACAATATTTGACCTTGTCTAGAAAATGCTTCTTGATTTAGGGATTCTTAGATTTGGGCATAAAAAGACAACAAATCTAAGTAAGAAATGCATTTTTGCAGTGTCCGTATGTTATTCAAGTGCATCTAAATATAGCTTCACTTTGACTAGAATCAGAATCAGAAAGAGCTTTATTGCCAGGTATGTTCACACATATGAGGAATTTGTTTTGGTGACAGAGCTTCTACAGTGCAACAGAATAACAGAGACAGGACAAAAAACACATAATAAATAATGAATTAAAAAGGTAAATAATAATAATAAATAGAATGTCAGTAGATTAAGCAAAATAATCTAGTTTTTGCTTTTAAATAATGTTATTTTGACAGATTATTTAGCTTTTTAAAAAGAAAAACTCATTTAATTTTGACTCATTATTGCTAAAAACAAAACAATATTTTAACTTACATAGAAAACGCTTCTTGATTTCAGAACTTTTAGATATTTGGACATAAAAAAGGCAACAAATCTAAGTAAGAAAAGTATTTTTGCAGTGTCTGAATGTCATTCATATGCATCTGAATATAGCTTCACTTCAACAACAATCTGAATCATAAAGAGCTTTATTGGCAGGTATATTCAGACAAATGAGGAATTTATTTTCATGATGAAAGCTTCTATAGTGCAACAGAATAACAGAGACAGGACAAAAAGACAGATAATAAATGAATTTAAAAACAATAATATAATAATTTAGACGATAATAAAAAGTCAAAATTAAGTGAGTTTTTTTTTTAAAACAAGCGTCTGTCAATGGAGTCAGCAAAATAATCAAATATTTGCTTTGAAATATTATTATTTTGACAGATTATGTAGCTTGTTTTAAGAAAAAACTAATTTAATTTTGACTTATTATTGCTAAAAACAAAACAATATTTGACCTTGTCTAGAAAATGCTTCTTGATTTCAGAACTTTTAGATATTTGGACATAAAAAAGGCAACAAATCTAAGTAAGAAAAGCATTTTTTGCAGTGAAATGTCCGTAGGCTATTCAGTCATTTTCCTTCAGCTTAGTCCCTTATTTATCAAGGGTCACTACAGTGGAATGAACCGCCAACTATTCCAGCATATGTTTTGTACGCAGCGGATGCCCATCCAGCCTCAACCCAGTACTAGGAAACACCCATACAAACTCATTCACACACACACACATACACTACAACCAATCTAGTTCATCAATTCCCCTATAGCGCATGTGTCTGGACCAGGGATGCGCAAACTTGATCCTGGAGGGGCGGTGTCCCTGCAGACTTTTGCTCCAACCCTAATCAAACACACCTGCCTGCAGCTTTCTAGTGATCTTGAAGACACTGATTAGTGTGTTCAGGTGTGTTTGACTAGTGTTAGAGCAAAAGTGCAGGATCAAGTTTGCCCATCCCTGGTCTGGACTGTGGGGGAAACCGGAGCACCCAGAGGAAGCCCACGCCAACACGGGGAGAACATGCAAACTCCACACAGAAATGCCAACTGGCCCAGCCGGGGCTCGAACCAGCAATCTTCTTGCTGTGAGGCCACAGTGACAACCACTGAGCCACCGTGCCACCCTATGCTATTCATGTGCATCTAAATATAGCTTCACTATGACTATATTTATTGACAGATCTACAGAGCGTTGACATACACTGAACAAAAGATTCATTGGATTTACTAAATTCTTTTAAGGTAAGCGGTTGCAAACAATTTATATGGGCTGAATTTAAACAAATTAAATGGAGTAATGTTCAACTTAATTCGTTTAAAATCAGCCCATATAAATTGTTTGTAACCACTTACCGTAAAAAATATTGTAAATCCAATGAATATTTTTTTTCCAGTGTAGTGAAGTGAATCCAGCGCACACATACTGTATAAAGTCTTCTAAAGTCAGCGAGCGGCAGGTTTTCATCTCTTTCTCCACATTCACAGTATTCAGAGTGACTGATGAGACTTCGCAGGTAAGAGTTTTCATTTCATGCTTTCAGCTCTGTGGTTTTGGGAGTCCAGCCAAGCTCAGATAAATCATCTTGGGCTTAAATTAAAAGCCATTATCACCTTTAAACAGATCTCAGCTTAGTGGACACTACACGGTCAACACTACTGCAAGGTTACCCAGACAGACTGCAGACACTCTTATGATATCAGCGTTAATTAAGGGATTTAAATGGGCAAAACAATATATTGTCAGGAATATTTAAGGGAAACAGTTTAATTATTAAAATTAATGACCATTAAATGCCATAAAGGAAATTCTGCAAATGTCAATTTGTCATTTAATATACTGTTAGAGTTAAAAAAAAATTCAGTGTATATAGAATGTAATGCTCTCTTGTGAAATAATTAATTACTTAATTTATTAATTAATTTGTTTATTTATATATTTGTGTTTGTTTGTTTATTAATACTTTAATTAATTTATTGATTCATTCATTAAATTTATTTATCTAGTTGTTTGTTAATAATTTATTCATTCTTTATTTATTCTTTATTTTTTTATTTTATTTTATTTTATTTTATTTTATTTTATTTTATTTTATTTTATTTTATTTTATTTTATTTTATATCGCAATACATAAAGTTGGTTATTTTATTTTATTTTATTTTATACCATCATGTTTAAAGTTGATTATTTTAATTTATTCTTTATTTGTATTTTATTTTATTTATTTTATTATTATTATTTTATAACACTATATTTAAAGTTCCTTATTTTATTTAATTTTATATTTAAAGTTAATTATAATCTTTTCTTTTCTTTTATTTATACCACTTTATTTAAAGTTTCTTATTTTATTTTATATTTAAAGTTGATTATTTTATTTTATTTTATTTTATTTATACCACTATATTTAAATTTCCTTATTTAATTTAATTTAATTTAATAAAATGTTATGCCACTATATTTAAAGTTGAATATTTTTTATTTTATTTTATTGTATTTTCTTTAATTTTATTTACTACTACTATATTTAAAGTTGTATTTAAAGTATTTTATTTTATACTCTCAAGTTCACTTATTCTCTTTAGTTTCCATATTCCTGATGTCCACTACATAGGGATTAGTGGAGGAGTGAGTGAGCCCTAAAAAATCTAATTACAAAAAGTCATGACAACAAATGTTTTTATGTTACTTTAACTTAATTAAATAAGTGAATCAGGTTAAACTACATTTATTTGCAGTTTAACAACATACATTTAGTCAGTTTGAGTGATTTAAGTTGAGTTTAAGTTGATTTGGCTAAAAAAATGAAGACAGGGTTACTTTTTTTACAGTGAGACGATAGTGTGAAAGTCATTTGCTTTTATGCAGATCGTTAATCCTTCCTCAGTTTCACATCTCAGCGAGGACAAGAACACGCTCTTTTCTCCTCCGCCAAGGTGTTTAATGTGATTTAATTTAATTAAAAGCCAAGTTGGCGATCTCGATATATTACTTATTCATAAATTACTGTGTTTCCCATCAACCTTGTAATCACCGGCAGGCCCTGGAGCTCAGCGGAGAATAAAACACACATTGATATGAGGATTTAATGTGTGTGAGACACGATACTGATCTTAATTTAGAGCAAAAACATGACGGAGACTGCAGAAAACTGACCCAAGAGGACTTTACTGGTGCTATGTTACTTTACTGATATTTCTTATTTTTTAATAATTAATTAAATTAATTTATTTTATACCACTAAATTTAAACAGTTCATTATTTAATTAAATTCATTTTCATTCATTCATTCATTCATTTTCTTGTCGGCTTTGTCCCTTGCGGGGTCGCCACAGCGGAATGAACCGCCAACTTATCCAGCACGATTTTACGCAGCGGATGCCCTTCCAGCCGCAACCCATCTCTGGGAACTTCCACACACACATTCACACTCATACACTACGGACAATTTAGCTTACCCAATTCACCTGTACTGCATGTCTTTGGACTGTGGGGGAAACCGGAGCACCCGGAGGAAACCCACGCGAACGCAGGGAGAACATGCAAACTCCACACAGAAACGCCAACTGACCCAGCCCAGCCGAGGTTCGAACCTGCGACCCAGCGACGTTCTTGCTGTGAGGCAACAGCACTACCTACTGCGCCACTGGGTTGCCCTAAATTCATTTTCCCCCTCTTTATTTAAAAAGTTTATAATTTAGTTTAAATTAATTTTACTATAAATAAACAGTTCTATATTTAAATTTTTTAAATTCTATTTTATTTTATACTATTATATTTAAAGTTATTTATTTTTTTCATTTTATTTTATTTTATTAAATGTTCAGAGCTTTGTTTTGCTCCTGGTTCTTCTTTATCAAACATTACAGCCTTACAGACAACAATGACCTGACCTTATATATAGAATAATAATTTTATTTATTTTGTAATAATAAAATTCAATTAATTTTATTTTATTTTATTTTATTTTTACCACTATATTTAAACAGTTCATTGTTTAATTGAATTTAATTTGACAGCACTATAATTAAACAGTTCATCATTTTTTATATTATTTTATTTTATTTTTTATTTTATTTATACTACTATATTCAAACAGTTCATAATTTCATTTAATATTATTTCTTATTTTATACCACTATAATGAAAAAGTTCATTATTATTTTTGTATTTTTTATTTTATACCACTATAATTAAACAGATTATTTTATTTATTTACTTTTTATTTTATTTTATTTATACCACTATATTTAAACAGTTCATTATTTAATTTAATTTTACACTACTATAATTAAACAGTTAATTTTTTTAAATATTATTTTTTTTAAATATTTATACCACTATATTCAAAAAGTTCATAATTTAATTTAATTTATTTTAATTTAATATTATTTTATTTTATACACTATAATTAAACAGTTCATTATTTAATTATTTATTTATTTATTTTTATTTTATACCACTATAACTAAACCATTTATTTTATTTTATTTTATTTTAAGTTATTTTTTTATTTTATTTGATACAACAGATAAACTGTTTATTATTTTCTTTTAGTTTTCATTTTCTTTATTTAATTTTTTTTATTTTATACCACAAATCAACAAACTATTTATTATTTTCTTTTCTTTATACCACTATATTTAAACTGTTCATAATTTTATTTATTTAATTTAATATAATTTTATTTTATACCACTATTATTAATTAGTTAATTAGTTCATTATTTTATTTCTTATTTTATTTTATACTACTATAATTAAACAGTTCATTATTTTATTTCATATTATTTTATTTTATTTTATTTAATGCTATTTAATTTAATGTTATTTAATTTAATACTACTATTTTTATTACTATTTATTTTATCTTATTTTATTTTATTTTTAGTTGACATTTGTTTTTGACCTTTGGTGTGCTCTTTGTTGCATGAACTGCTAATTTTGACTCTACTCTATATTAAGCAGACCAATATACATTAGCAATTGGCTCTTTATCAAACATTACAGCCTTACAGACACCGACAGCAGTGACCTGACCTTGATGCTTTATGGTTATTCAGCGTCAGAACTAAAGTGTTGATCTTCCACAACAGCCAATAGGAACTCATTTTTATAAAGTGTCTATTCATTTAGCCCACTACTCTGAGTCTTCACATATTTAACTTAACGCTTTCAGCAAGATCACACACACTGCATTAACCCACACACACACACACACTATTTTACAGATCTCTCAAGGGAACATAATAACGGCCGTGTGCAAATATAGACATATGTTAGAGAAATCACTCGTGCCAGAAGTGAAATCATGGCCTTCTGATGCTTGAATAGCCGAGGGAAACATGAAGAGAAATTCAACAAGGCCCAGAAGAGCCACAAATCCAGGACACGCAGACACACTCGTACACATTATATAACCAGCAGGACAATAATGTGAGCACTCCATCACTCTCACTGTCTCTCCGTCTTTAGTTTAATTGAATTCAGGCTTTCTAATTGATTCCTGCATATGTGTGTGTGAATGTTTACAGCAGAGCCGCAGCTGCTTCAAAGACACACACACACACACACACACACACACACACACACACACACACACACACACACACACACACACACACACACACACACACACATTCATTCATAAATGTGTTTGCTTGAAATGTAGAATTGTGTGTGTGTGTGCGTGTTACGGCGTGTCTTGTTTAATTGTTTTTTTTTTTCCCAAAGAAAAAATATTATAAAAAGTATTTTACATTTTTGCAACAATTTACAAGAAAGCAAACATTAAAATGTCATTCAGAGTAACTAGTAATATGTATAGCAAAAAAAAAAAAATATTGCATAATTATAAGAAAATATATAAATAAATCAATAAATAAATGTTGCTTAATTATAAATAAATAAATATTGCATAATTATAAGAAAATCAATCAATCAATCAATCAATCAATCAATCAATCAATCAATACATAAATATTGCATTATTATAAGAAAATAAATAAACAAATAAATAAATATTGCATAATTATAAATAAACAAATATTTCATAACTATAAATAAATACATATTTTATAATAAATAAATAAATATGTCAGAATTATAAAAAATAAACTAGTAAATTAATACATTAAAAATATTGTATAATCATAAATAAATAAATAAATATGTCATTATTATAAATAAATAAATATTGGATAATTATAAGAAAATAAATAAATAAATTAATTAATTAATAAATAAATATTGCATAATTATAAGAAAATAAATAAATAAATAAATAAATAAATAAATATTGCATAATTATAAGAAAATAAATAAATAAATAAATAAATATTGCATGATTATAAGAAAATAAATAAATAAATAAATAAATATTGCATGATTATGAGAAAATAAATAAATAAATAAATAAATATTGCATGATTATAAGAAAATAAATAAATAAATAAATAAATATTGCATGATTATGAGAAAATAAATAAATAAATAAATAAATAAATATTGCATAATTATAAGAAAATAAATAAATAAATAAATAAATAAATATTGCATAATTATAAGAAAATAAATAAATAAATAAATAAATATTGCATGATTATAAGAAAATAAATAAATAAATAAATAAATATTGCATGATTATGAGAAAATAAATAAATAAATAAATAAATAAATAAATATTGCATGATTATAAGAAAATAAATCAATCAATCAATAAATAAATCAGTACATAAATATTGCATGACTATAAAAATAAATAAATTAAAAAGACATAAATAAATATTGCATGACTATAAGAAAATAAATAAATAAATAAGTAAATAAATAAATAAATAAATAAATATTGCATAATTATAAGAAAATAAATAAATGGAAAAAACATAATGCTTAATAATCTTACAAACAATTGACAACACTCGAATTTACAAAGTAATAAAAAAAGAAAAAAAGGACACAGATAAACAATAATGTACACTAATTCAAAACAATAATAACTGCTATAATAATATCTCATTAAAATAACCTAAATGCCATTGCTTGAATGCGTAGTGTATCGTAGATGTATCACTTTCTATTTCTCTTTCCTGTTTAAAGGTGAATCAAATCCACTGACAAAGCTTTAAAGTCTTGCTGATTTCTGCCTTTTGCAATGAATGGAAACTTTCTCCATAATCAACAGTGCTGTTAAATCATGAGCGAATTAAATGAGCTCCAGCTGAGTTAAACGTCCTCCTCCAGAGCAGAATCAGGTCAGATGAAGAGCAGAAGAGAATAATGCTTTAAGTTAGAGGTGTGTTTGAGGGAACAGAGGAAGAACAGCAGGTGTTTGCAGGAAAGACTCGGCGAGCGGCAGTTGAAAGTGTCGACTGTCAACACCTGCCTGATCCAACCAGACTCAAACAATCACAAACAGCTGAAGAAACTCACTCAACAACTGATCTGAGAGCATCTGCTTACCTCTGCATAACAGACAGTGGTAATGAAGGCTCTACTGAATCTGCTTTGTATACATCATTGACTTCATTTAATACAACTATGAATAAATGAACATATGAACGAATTAATGAATATCAATCAATTAAACAACCAAACAAATAAAACAAACAAACAAATCAACCAGTCAACCAACTAACCTACTAACCAACCAGCCAACCAATCAATCATCCAAGCAACCAACAAATCAACCAATCATCCAATCAATCATACAACCTACAAACCAAACAACCAACCATCCAAGCAACTAATCATATCAACCAACCAACCAACCAACAAATCAGTCAACCAACCAACCAACCAACCAACCAACCATCCAATCATACAACCAATCAACTATCCAACCAAACAAACAACCAACCAACCAACCAATCCAATCATACAACTAACCAACCCACCAGTCCAATCATACAACCAACCAACTAACCAATCAATCATTCAATTATAAAACCAACTAATCAACCAACCAACCATCCAATCATACAACCGACCAACCAACCAACCAACCAACCAACCAACCAACCAACCAATCATCCAATCATACAACCAACCGACCAACCAACGAATCAACCAATCATTCAACCATCCAAGCAACCAACCAATCAACCAATTAGTCAATCAGTCATACAACCAACTAACCATTCAAGCAACCAACCAATCATTCAACCAACCAACCAACCAAATCAAACCAATCACTCAACCAACCAACCAACCAAATCAACCAAACAACCAACCAACCAACCAACCAACCAAATCAAACCAATCACTCAACCAACCAACCAACCAACCAAATCAACCAAACAACCAACCAACCAACCAAATCAAACCAATCACTCAACCAACCAACCAACCAACCAACCAACCAACCAACCAACCAAATCAACCAACCAACCAACCAACCAAATCAAACCAATCACTCAACCAACCAACCAACCAACCAAATCAACCAACCAACCAACCAACCAACCAACCAACCAACCAACCAACCAACCTACCAACCAACCAACCAACCAACCAACCAACCAACCAACCAACCAACCTACCAACCAACCAACCAACCAACCAACCAACCAACCAACCAACCAACCTACCAACCAACCAACCAACCAACCAACCAACCAACCAACCAACCAACCAACCTACCAACCTACCAACCAACCAACCAACCAACCAACCAACCAACCAACCAACCAACCAACTAACCAACCAACCAACCAACCAACCAACCTACCAACCTACCAACCAACCAACCAACCAACCAACCAACCAACCAACCAACCAACCAACCAACTAACCAACCAACCAACAACCAACCAACCAACCAACCAACCAACCAACCAACCAAATCAACCAACCAACCAACCAACCAACCAACCAAATCAAACCAATCACTCAACCAACCAACCAACCAACCAAATCAACCAACCAACCAACCAACCAACCAACCAACCAACCAACCAACCTACCAACCAACCAACCAACCAACCAACCAACCAACCAACCAACCTACCAACCAACCAACCAACCAACCAACCAACCAACCAACCAACCAACCTACCAACCTACCAACCAACCAACCAACCAACCAACCAACCAACCAACCAACCAACCAACCAACCAACCAACCAACCAATCAATCAATCAATCAATTAATCAATCAATCAAATCATACAACCAACCAACCATTCATTCAATTATACAACCAACCAACCAACCAACCAACCAATCATCCAATTAATCAATCAACCAACCAATCAATCAACCATCCAACCATCCAATCATACAACCAACCAACCAAATCAACCTACCAACCAATCAATCAATCAACCAATCATACAACCAACCAATCATACAACCAACCAACCATTCATTCAATTATACAACCAACCAACCAACCAATCATCCAATTAATCAATCAATCAACCAACCAACCAACCATCCAATCATACAACCAACCAACCAAATCAACCAACCAACCAACCAACCAACCAACCAATCAAACAACCAACCAACCAACCAACCAACCATTCATTCAATTATACAACCAACCAACCAATCATCCAATTAATCAATCAACCAACCAACCATCCAATCATACAACCAACCAACCAACCATTCATTCAATTATACAACCAACCAACCATCCAATCATCCAATTAATCAACCAACCAACCAACCAACCATTCATTCAATCATCCAATTAATCAACCAACCAACCAACCAACCAACCAATCATACAACCAACCAACCAACAAATTAGTCAACCAACCATTTAGTTTGTGGCAAACTAGTTGTGCATTGCGCATCATCCATGTGGTAAATCACCTCTGTCCGCAAATTTGCATTAACTTTGCATGTAACTTGTATGCGAATACTTAATTCTGCTTTTGTTGTGAACCCAGCATAAAGAGCTTTCATCGCTCCCTGTTGGTTGTGTGTTCACTTAACAGTGCATTGTTTAAGTTTTAGACGGAAGCACAGAAGCGACTCCTGAGTGTGTTAACATGGCCTGAGATGCACATACACATTATTACCGGAAAGAAAAGAGGACTTCACAACTTCTGTCGAGTACTGGAGGCCAGATGTTGGGTGACACCAGCATCTGTCCCATAAACCCTCAGCGAACATCAAAGCACAGACACACAGAAATCTCCTCAGATTTGCCATCAGACAGGAAGATCCAGAAATCCCAGAGGAGGATCTGCAGCAGTGGGAGTAACAACAGGCAGAACAGGTGGTGGAAACTGGGCTATCATGTGACAGTCAAGACGTCGCTTCATTCCCATAATGCACTGCTGTAGTGTGTAGAAGAAGCCAGTGCTGCATCCAGTTCACCTATTATACTATATGCTAAAAGTATGTTCTTTTTGGTGAAGAAAATGTACATACTTTTGAGCGTGTAACAGAAGAGTAAGCTTAGTGCAAACATTATAAAATAAACAAGAAATTATGAATCATGACGGCCGTGTAATAATATCCATTAACCTGAACACAGATCAACACTTCCAATCTACTTATTATAGTTTATAAAATGTGCAATTAAATGCAAAGCTGAGAGAACCAAAAACAGCTGATGGAGTATACACTAACCTGTGCATTATTTAGACACTAGATGGTGCCAAACAGTCAAAAACAGAGGCGTGACAGACAAGCAAATACATATGAATGTAAGTATATGAATATGAACATATTTACCAACGATCAAGGTGATTCACAGTTCTCAGATGAGTCTGTGTTATTTAGCAGTTGTTTTCTGGGAATAACATACCTAAGAATGTCAAGTCTGACCAATCAGAATTGAATACTCCAGACAGCCACATAATAATATCCATTAATCTAAACACAGATCAACACTTCCAATCTAATTTCAACCCGAATCAGCAGAGAATCTGAATAATTTTGGAATACTACAATTTGTAACACAGTAATAACTTTTCGAACACTATTTAGTACTTTTTAAGGACTATTTAAGCACTTTTTCCTAATCATTACATGACTACTTGGCACAAAAAATTAAAATTAGACATGTGACATTGTTCTGAGTCATAATAGTTAATTCAATCTTTTAATTCAAATGCAAAGCTGACAGAAATGAAAGCACCTGATGGAGTACACACTAACCTGTGCATTATTCAGACACTAGATGGCGCCAAACAGTCAAAAACAGAGGCGTGACAGACAAGCAAGTACATATGAATGTAAGTATATGAATATGAACATATTTACCAACGATGAAGGTGATTCACAGTTCTCAGATAAGTCTGTGTTATTTAGCAGTTGTTTTCTGGGAATAACATACCTAAGAATGTCAAGTCTGACCAATCAGAATTGAATACTCCAGACAGCCACATAATAATATCCATTAATCTAAACACAGATCAACACTTCCAATCTAATTTCAACCCGAATCAGCAGAGAATCTGAATAATTTTGGAATACTACAATTTGTAACACAGTAATAACTTTTCGAACACTATTTAGTACTTTTTAAGGACTATTTAAGCACTTTTTCCTAATCATTACATGACTACTTGGCACAAAAAATAAAAATTAGACATGTGACATTGTTCTGAGTCATAATAGTTAATTCAATCTTTTAATTCAAATGCAAAGCTGACAGAAATGAAAGCACCTGATGGAGTACACACTAACCTGTGCATTATTTAGACACTAGAACACTTCCAATCTAATTTCAACCTGAATCAGCAGAGAATCTGAGTAACTTTGGAATACTACAATTTGTAACTTACTAATTTTTCTAACACAATTTAGTACTATTTAGGGCCTATTTAAGTACTTTATCCTACGTAATACGTGACTACTTGCCACAAAACATAAAAAAATAGACACAAAAAGTTGTTCTGAGCCATTCTAGATAACAAAACCTTTAATAAAACGCAAAGCTGTGAGAACCGAAAACACCTGACAGAGTATACACTAACCTGTGCATTATTTAGACACTAGATGGCACCAAACACAGTCAAAAATAGAGGCATGACAGAGAAGCAGATACATATGAATGTGGAGGTAAGTTTATGAATATGAACATATTTACGAACGATCAATGTGATTCAAAGTTCTCCAATGAGCCTCTGTTATTTAGCGGTTGTTATCCAGAAATAACATACCTTAGAATATCTCGAATGACCAATCAGAATTGAGTATCCCAAACAGCCGTTTATTAATATCCATTAACCTGAACACAGATCTACACTTCCATTCCAATTTCAACCAGAATCAGCAGAAAATCGGAGTAACTTTGGAATACTATCATTTGTAACTATTTTTCTGAATACTATTCAGTACTATTAAAGGCATATTTATGGACTATTTAAGTACTTTATCATACTTATTACATGACTACTTGACAAAAAACGTAAAAATGACACAAAAAGTTGTTCTGAGCCATAAGAGTTAATTAAACCTTTAATTAAATACAAAGCTGACACAAATGATGGAGTATACACTAAACTGCACATTATTCAGACACTAGATGGCGCCAAACAATCAAAAACAGAGGCGTGACAGACAAGCAGATACATATAAATGTGGATGTCAGTATATGAATATGAACATATTCACTGACGATCAAGGTGATTCGAAGTTCTCCAATGAGTCTGTGTTATTTAGCGGTTGTTATCTGGAAATAACATACCTTGGGATGTTGCGACTGACCAATCAGAATCCATTATTCCAGACAGCCGAGTAATAATATCCATTAAGTTCAACACAGATCTACACTTGCAATCCAATTTCTACCAGAATCATGAGAATAACTTTGGAATACTACCATTTGTAACAATTACTTTTCAAGTACTATTTAAGGCCTTCAAATCATCGTCTTCATCTGTGCAGAGCATCTCACTCTCTTTCATACCCAAAAACTCCTGCAGTGTGTGTCATCTGCACTGCACATTAATGTGTCACACACACACACACACACATACAGAGGAGAAACCGCAGGCAGAATCACACTCCCTGAGACGAATAACAGGAGCAGAGACACACACACACACCCAAACCGCCGCTGACATGATGATTATTAAAACTCCAGCAAACTCCACGATTCCCTCTCTTATTTCTCCATTTCCTCCCGCTCTGCTGTTAATGGCGAGGCGATGTGATCCGCACACCAATCGCGCTTCCCCAAAGAGTCACTCTGCGCTCCTTCAGGCTGTTGTGCTCAAACCCGTTTCAGAAAACTGCTGCTTTTTTTGTCTTATTTTTTCTTCTATTGTGTCGAATGGCCTGAAGGCACGGTGAGGGAATGAGGGTGAGAAATATCACATCCGCAGCACGAAAAAAAACATATATAAAATAATCTCCTTTGGCGGGCTGCTTTCCAGGTAATGAAGTTTGCAAAGCATGAAGGAAGGACAAAAAAATTATATAAAGAAATACTGTAGTAAAGCAGGGGGAAACACAGACGTCTGCTCGAGCGGGTGAAACGTTTGCTCTTTTGCCAATTTCTTTGAAAGCACAATGGAGATGAAAGAAGCGAAAGGAAAGTGAATCGGGACAAAACACAGGTGAGACGATACTCGGTTTCCCACATGCGCTGCGAGGCACAAAGTGTGAAGAAGTGGAGGAATAAATGACTTACAGAGTGTAATTTACCCATTTTAGGACTCTTTCTGTCTGTCAGGGATATGCATGGCAGATATGGTTAACAAGTAGGCTAGATTCATTTGTGTGTGTCTCGGAAAGTCCAATAATGTAGTGTTAAAATGAAAATTTATATATATATATATATATATATATATATATATATATATATATATATATATATATATATATATATATATATATACATATGTTACACAATTTCTAAAAATAAGTTAATACATGCTTATATTATATTATATTATATTATATTATATTATATTATATTATATTTTAGTATATTATATTATACTATATTATAGAATATTATTAATTATATTATGTTATATTATATTATATTATATTAAAAAATATTTTTTTTTGGATGAATATGGATCATGTTCTAGTAGACAGTTATCCTGGTACTTTATCATTCTCTAGATTTTTATTCTCACATGACTAATACATTCATCTGCATGAATGACTTAAAACACATTATTTCAATTAATTTATTAAACAATGTATTTTATTACAAGATAACAGTGATTATATTACTGTATATGCATTCATAAAAACAATAATACTACTACACTGCTATTATTATTATTTTTATAATTATTATTATGTTTTTATTATTGCGATTATTATTATTATTGTTGTTTTTGTTTATTTTAATCATTGCACTTGAAACATGGTACAAAAACAATCATATTTTTTTAAATGTATCATTTTAATTTAATAATACATAATTATTTTACATAATTTAAATAAAATAATATTAAATACAATAAAATAATTTAATTATTTATTGTAAAAAAAAATGTATGGGTAAAAATGCCTCCTGGGTAAAAAATAATTAGACACAATGGGCTTTATTTTAACAGTCTAGGTGCAAAGTCTAAAGCGTGATGCAAAAGCATTAAGGGTGTGTCCGAATCTATTTTTGTTATTTTAAGAACGAAAAAATAGGCTCTGCGCCCCGGCGCATGGTCTAACAGGGCTGTGCTCATTCTCTTAATGAGTTCTGGGTGTGTTTTGGTCATAACGTGCATTAAACCAATAATCTCATCTCCCATTCCCTTTAAGAGTCAGTTGCATCACGCCCTGGCAGATTTGCTATTTACATGGCAGACTTTGTAAGTGTAAAAATTGAATGCTTGACTAGCGAGAAAACAGTTAAACAGAGCATCTGCAGCACGAGGATAAAGAACGAGCCTCATCCATTCAGCCTCTTTATGTTCTCTTTACTTTACTTTTACTCTTTACTCCTTTACTTTCGTGGATAAGGAATCGGTGCTGTACTCACTCCACTGAAGACATCCGTTAGCCTACATATTTAATTTCATTTGTTAAGCACAAAGATTTGTTTAAAACTATTTCTAAATTCAGTTCTAATTTCCAGCAAAGGAATGAATGAACAATAATAATGAAGTGTGGTCAAACAACTGAGTTATATCCAAACACACGTCCTGTTCTTATGAACTATATGGGGATGCAGACGCCTCCAAAACCCCACAGGTGGACAAATCTAAACTTGTTTTTATTAAAACAAATATAAATATGCTGATAATAAATAATACTGCTAATAATAATATTATAATAAAAAATTTGTCATGAGTAAACTGAAAAAGCCCCCTGAGATAAGGTATGGAGGCAGCATTTGGACCTTCATAGGCGCATAACTAACACGCTCTGCGCTGGACTTTAAAGCAGCTTTTAGTTGGTCAATGGCACGGTCTATTTCAGTTCCACAAAATAGCAATGCACCAACAATGTGCCATAACACACCTCCTTTATAGACCAGCACACCCATGAGTCCACAAAGTGGTGCAAATGGATTAGCTGTTTAAACAATGTGGTGCAAACAGGAAAATTACACCTGCGCTGGTCTGAAAATAGCAACAAAACGCACCATACACGTCTTGCGCCTTATTGCGCCAGGTGTATGATAGGGCCCTGTTTTTTCCAGCCTTTCATCTGAAGTCAGTTTTACAGTCAAAAAGTCAAAAGCCTTTAAAATGATTGCATGAATTGAATGAATATTTAGATTGATTTTTATACTGCGATTTCAGTCACGTCTTTCATCTCATTAATTCTGCACTGTAAAATGAATTTATTAAGTCTCTCGTCTTCCTGGATATCACTTTTTTCATCCACAAATGAGTAAAAAAGAAGTTCAATTCTACTTAAATGGAAGAATATGACTTAGCAATAATGATGGTGACGGGGATTCATTTATTATTTTTAATCTAAACATTAGATTAGCATGTGCAGAAGGGATTTGTGACTGCTGCGCCAAATTGTTTCAGATTTGCGACGATGTGTGTGAGGATAAAGGCCCGGTTGGAGGCATCAGGTGGAGCGGCGTCTTGTTCTTTGTGAAGTGAAACCCCGGCCGACTCTTTTCCTCTCCATGTTCATTACTCTGCCATTGTTAATGCACCGCCAGCGCTCAGCAAAACTTGTGGAGAATGACGTGTTCTGGAAGCTGCCATGTAAAAAAAACAGGATAATAGGGCTACTGGGAGAATTCAGAAATACTGGGATGAAGAGACTGACAGCGTGTGTGTGTGTGTGTGTGTGTGTGTGTGTGTGTGTGTGTGTGTGTGTGTGTGTGTGTGTGTGTGTGTGTGTGTGTGTAAAGACATGAGACTTGAATGGGTTAAATGCATCTCTGTTCAGTTCGCTTCACTCATGCTGAATTTCTCACTCTCTCTATATTTGACATGTTTTTCTCACTCACACTGGTTGAACTGTACCACACTTTCAGTTTAACTGCAGCTCAGAAAAGATTCACAAGACAAAACTGGTGACTGGACATTTTTTTTGGTGACTTTCAAAGGACATAATTTATTATATATTATTTTTTATATTATTATATTATAATATATTATAAATACATTTAATATATTTTTTATATTGACCTTTTTAACTTCTTCATAAGCTTTCTGTAAATAATAATAATAATAATAATAATAATATAATAGTAGTAGTTATAAATAAATAAATAAATAAATAAATAAATAAATAAATAAATAAAGTAAATATACATGCATGCATGCATGAATAAACAAACAGCCAAACATACAAATAAAAAATAACAACAATAATCAAATAAATAAATAAATAAAAATGGTCACGTTGTTAGCATGTTTTAACATGTTGCTACAATGATGTAGCAACGTGGACGTGATTAACCATTTTGCTAGCATCTTGCAAACATCCAGTATTAATTTAACTAGTCACTAATATGTAGATTCTTACTGACATGATTTCTAGCATGACCACAATGCTAGCATGGTCTAACTAAATTTTAACATGTTTTTGTGATGTTAGCATGTTTTTAACATGGATTAATGACGTGCTGCTAGCATGAATTCATATGAATGTAACATTAACACTATACTAGCATTTATGTGTAACAAAATGAGCCCAAACTAGCATGTTACTAGCATACATTATTATTTTTGATAGCATAATTGTTTGTGTGATAACATTGCTAGCTTGTTGCTACTAGCATATTGCATATGCTTAACATGTTCAGCTGATATAAAATAGCAAGTTGCTAATCTTTTTGTAAACATGTTTGTTGTTAGAATGCTAATCGTGTTTTACTGATACAAAATAGCAAGTTGCTATTATTTTTGTAAACGTTTATTTACGTGATAACCTTAGTTGTTAGCTTGTTGCTAGAATGCTAAACATGTTCTGCTGACATGAAATAGCAAGTGGCTAATATTTTGTAAACATGTTTGTTTACGTGATATGCTTGTAGTTAGATTGTTGATAGAATGTTTAACATGTTTTGCTAATATAAAATAGCAAGTTGCTAATATTTATGTAAACATGTTTATAGTGTATAAGTGATAACCTTGGTTGTTAGCTTGTTGTTAGAATGTTTAACATGTTTTGCTAATATAAAATAGCAAGTTGCTAATATTTTTGTAAACATGCTTGTTTACACGATATGCTTGTTGTTAGACTGTTGCTAGAATGTTTAACATGTTTTGCTAATATAAAATAGCAAGTTGCTAATATTTTTGTAAACATGCTTGTTTACACGATATGCTTGTTGTTAGACTATTGCTAGAATGTTTAACATGTTTTGCTAATATAAAATAGCAAGTTGCTAATATTTTTGTAAACATGCTTGTTTACACGATATGCTTGTTGTTAGACTGTTGCTAGAATGTTTAACATGTTTTGCTAATATAAAATAGCAAGTTGCTAATATTTATGTAAACATGTTTATAGTGTATACGTGATAACCTTGGTTGTTAGCTTGTTGTTAGAATGTTTAACATGTTTTGCTAATATAAAATAGCAAGTTGCTAATATTTTTGTAAACATGTTTATACTGTATACGTGATAACCTTGGTTGTTAGCTTGTTGTTAGAATGCTAATCGTGTTTTACTGATACAAAATAGAAAGTTGCTATTATTTTTGTAAACGTTTATTAACGTGATAACCTTAGTTGTTAGCTTGTTGCTAGAATGCTAAACATGTTCTGCTGACATGAAACAGCAAGTTGCTAATATTTTT
Organism: Danio kyathit; assembly: GCA_903798195.1. NCBI lineage: Eukaryota > Metazoa > Chordata > Actinopteri > Cypriniformes > Danionidae > Danio > Danio kyathit. Next base: position 2,161,698 of record LR812542.1, read on the forward strand.
GTAAACATGTTTGTTTACGCGATATGCTTGTTGTTAGACTGTTGCTAGAATGTTTAACATGTTTTGCTAATATAAAATAGCAAGTTGCTAATATTTTTGTAAACATGTTTATATACGTGATAACCTTGGTTGTTAGCTTGTTGTTAGAATGCTAATCGTGTTTTACTGATACAAAATAGAAAGTTGCTATTAATTTTGTAAACGTTTATTAACGTGATAACCTTAGTTGTTAGCTTGTTGCTAGAATGCTAAACATGTTCTGCTGACATGAAATAGCAAGTTGCTAATATTTTTGTAAACATGTTTGTTTACGTGATATGCTTGTAGTTAGATTGTTGATAGAATGTTTAACATGTTTTGCTAATATAAAATAGCAAGTTGCTAATATTTATGTAAACATGTTTATATACGTGATAACCTTGGTTGTTAGCTTGTTGCTAGAATACTAAACACGTTTTGCTGATATAAAATAGCAAGTTGCTAATATTTTTGTAAACATTTTTGTTTACATGAAAAGCTTGTTGTTAGCTTGTTGCTAGAATGCTAAACATGTTCTGCTGACATGAAATAGCAAGTGGCTAATATTTTTGTAAACATGCTTGTTTACACGATATGCTTGTTAGACTGTTGCTAGAATGTTTAACATGTTTTGCTAATATAAAATAGCAAGTTGCTAATATTTTTGTAAACATGTTTATATATGTGATAACCTTGGTTGTTAGCTTGTTGCTAGAATGCTAAACATGTTCTGCTGACATGAAATAGCAATTGGCTAATATTTTTGTAAACATGTTTGTTTACGTGATATGCTTGTAGTTAGATTGTTGGTAGAATGTTTAACAAGCTTTGCTAATATAAAATAGCAAGTGGCTAATATTTTTGTAAACATGTTTACGTGATACGCTTGCTGTTAGCTTGTTGCTAGAATGCTAAGTACTAAATAACAAGCTGCTAATAAGTATAATATGCTGTGTATATGTAATAACCTTGTCATTAGCTTGTTGCTAGAGTGCTAAACAGGTTCTGCTGATGTACAATAGCAAGTTGCTAATATTTTTGTAAACATGTTTGTTTATGTGATAAACTTGCTGTTAGCTTGTTGCTAGAATGTTAAATATGAAAAAGCAAGTTGCTAATAAGTCTAAGATACAGTGTAAGTAGCATTTTAACAGAAGATACCACATTTTAATATATTGCTAGCATGTTCCTAGCATGTAAATACGCTCTCAGTAAGCTTTATTTCCCAGTGTCTGTTTACTCTTATTTGTTTGTGGCTTGCGAACACAAAGGATGCCAAAAAAACCCAGCGGCTAAACTGTTAACTACGGACAATCCCATTAAAGATCAATAAATGCTAAGCGGATTAGAGACAACACAAATCACGTATTTCAGAAGTATCGATGTCACAGGCACACAAGGCCCAGCCGAATCACACGGGACGCCATTACAGCCTGTAATTCATCACAATCCTCGGTCTTTAGATAATTGGCCGCATTGATTGGTCACATGCAAATAGCCGTTCGGGCGGAGTAAATCACGTGTTAAAATAATACAGCCGACTGTGAACATTGATTAATAATTATTTGCCCCATCCCATCTGCAGCTTCTGTTACAGTCCAGAAATCAATGAGATGGCCTGTGAAATGATGCTGGCCGTCTCTGTGTTTAACTCTGCTGCGTCTGTCTTTATGATGGGAAAAAAAAAACCTTAAATTAACCCTTGTGTGCTGTTGGGGATGTTTTCGTCCACTCTGGGGTGATTTGGGCCTTAATTTCCCTGCTGAAAAATCCAGCTTAAACCAGCCTAAGATGGTTGTCTGGTTTAGCTGGTTGACCAGCCTGGTTTTAGAGGGGTTTTGACCATTTCCAGGCTGGTTTCCAGCCATTTCCAGCCTGGTCTTAGCTGGTCAGGCTGGGAGTTGACCAGCTAAAACCAGCTTGACCAGTCAAAACCAGCCATGTCCAGCTTAAACCAGGCTGGTCAAGCTGGTTCTAGCTGGTTTAAGCTGGTCATCTCCCAGCCTGACCAGCTAAGACCAGGCTGGAAATGGCTGGAAACCAGCCTGGAAATGGCCAAAACCCCTCTAAAACCAGGCTGGTCAACCAGCTAAAACCAGCCAACCAGCTTAGGCTGGTTTAAGCTGGTTTTTTCAGCAGGGTTGGCCACAACTTTCTCTGTGTTGAAGCAAATGGATAGATTTTTGGTGATGAATCTTATTTTCAGGAAAAGGCTTTGAAATGTAAAAAAAAAAATATCAACAATACTCAAAATTACAACCCTTTCCTTATGTTGGGGGCTGTTTTAGCCCCATTGACTTCTATTATAATCACATTTTTTGATTTCAAAGCCATGACACCATATAATCATCAACAGTAAAAAAAAAATCAACCAACAATCAAGAATGCATGATTAAATGCTATCATGGCTTTACAATCCAAAATGTGGTTATAATGGGTGTCAATGGGGCAAAAACAGCCACTAACTTAACAAAAGGGCAAGGGCTGCGCTATATTAGAAAAAACAGACATTGCGTTAGTTTGTGTTTACGCGATATATATAAATACAATTTCACCAGATGAGTAGAATAACTCTATTTGGAAACAACGTATTAATTTTCAATGGATTGGCATGATTTTGTAAAGGAATAAATCATGCATGAAATGTAATGTGCAAATATAGGAGTAAAATAAAAAACAGTGCTTAATGGTTTTCAGGGTAAACTCAAATCATATTCAGGTACAGGAAAAAAAAAAGCCAAACTTAAAATAACACTGCAAAGACTTCACTGTTTAAACAAAATTATTTTCTATGAAATATTGGCCCAGTTTCACAAACCAGGCTTAGCTTAAGCCAGGACTAGACCTTAGTTAAATTAGGCTATTTAAGCCACATTTATAAAAATGGCCTTAGAAAAATACATTACTGGTGCATCTGAGACAAAAAATGACACTGCCATATTTTAAGACATCTCACTCTTATTTTCAGTTTCACTATTTTCAGTTAAGAGAGCTCAAACATCCAAGACTAGCCTTAAACCTTGTTTGTGAAACCGGGGGATTGTGTCTGAATGCTCTTAGTGCTTAAAAACATGTGCAAAAGATAAGCTTTTACTCCATTAAGGTTAAACTCTGCAGTAAATCCACAAATGTTGTGTATTTTGAACTGTGGCTGTATAATTCCAATATAATAATATATATATATAATCCTAAACTATACAATCCTGCAATGTGACTATTGCCGATGTGGACATCGATGCTGAAACCATATATTGTGCAGCCCTAAAAAGACTAGTCGATTTAAACAGTACACAAGGGTTAAATACTTTTTTTATGTACTTTTTTACACACACACACACACACACACACACACACACACACACACACACACACACACACACACACACACACACACACACACAGTAACAAATAGTAATAAATGCTGTAATACTGTAAATATAAAAAGTGTATATTTACATAATAGTTATTTTATAGAGATACTAGTATTCAAAGTGCAATGTAAAGGCTTAAGTTGGCTAATTAACCTAACTTGTCTAGTTGACCTAATTAATCAGCCTGATCTCACTCTCTAACATTTGGTCAGTTTAGTGGCTAATTTGTATGACTTCATACGAGTTATTTTATATAAATGAAATAAAATTATTGAATGGCGATACAGCGGCTCAGTGGTTAGCACTGTCGCCTCGCAGCAAGAAGGTCGCTGGTTCGAGTTTGCATGATAAATTATATTATTTCAAACTACTAAAATGTCACTTTGTTAAACTGCAGAATTGAATTTTCAGCATCAAAAGTGGACAGAGCAAAGATCAACGTCCCATAATGCAATTCACAACCACAAATAAACAGAAAACATCACAAAAAACAGAAACAGATCACTTTTACAGTGTGTGTGGAATGAAATGTAAAACAAAAAGTGAGCTGAAGTGTCAGTAGGAGAGAGTGTGGAGTTGCTGACGGTGTTGTGGATGAGGACTGCTGGACTGTGAAAGCCGCTGCTAAAGCAGGAGAGTTTTGGGGGCTTTTACAGGGTTTAAAGAAAGCTCTGCGGCTCTTGTTCAGTCTAAAGTCTTCTAGAGGACAGACGCTCTGGTGACAGGAGGAAATACAGATGGAGGAGAACAGAAAAATGAAGATAAAACTGCTGAATTACTCCCATTCTAAAAAAGGCTGGGTTGCATTAATTCAATGTTGGGTCAAAGATAAACAAACCCAATGTTGAGTTAATTTGTTCGTTATATTTATAGTTTTCAGCATACATGAGTAGACTGCAACAATACACTTTTCTTGCTTAGATGTTTCGTCTTGTTTTTAGTCCAAATATCAATAAAATTCTTAAATCAAGAAGCATTTTTAATTCAAGCAAACCATATTGTCTTGTTTTAAGAAAAAATTTTGAAATTAAGTGAGATTTCTCCTTATTCTGTATTTCCACCTGGGGGTACTCATCCCGAGGCCCTCAGACTATGCAGTGCCACTGATGTGATCCAAGACCAACGACGAGATGATCCCAAGGTTTTCATAATCCTGGACCAGGCCGTATCCTGAGCAGCTGCTGTGGTGGTCATGGAAGAGTGGAGAGCATGAGACTGATTGCTGTGATGCTCCAGGGACAGACGAGTCTTCGCTGAGGTCCAGCTTCCTGCACCTAGACTGCAGCTCTGCACAAGACATTTGGCCATAGGAGAAATGCTCGTGCCCAACTGAGCCAGGTTTCCCTCGAGGTTTTTTCAATTCTTTACTTTCGCCAATTGGTGAAGTTTTTTCCTCGCCGCTGTCGCCACTGGCTTGCATGGTTCGGGATCTGTAGAGCTGCGCATCGATGGATTTGAACTGAGCTAAACTGAACTGAACTTAAACTCTGAAAACTGAACTGACACTGTTTCAATTCACTATAATCTTCCATGTGAAGCTGCTTTGACACAATCTACATTGTATAAGCGCTATACAAATAAAGATGAATTGAATTGAAAAGTAAGCTAAATAATTTCCCAATGGGGCAAGGAAAATAATCTAGTTTTTCATTTTGATATAAAACTAATTTGCTTATCCCATTGGCAGATTATTTAGCTTGTTTTAAGGAAAAACTCACCTAAATTTGACATATTATTTCTTAAAAGAAAACAATATGCTTTGCTTGACTTAAAAATGCTTCTTGATTTAAGAACTTTCAGATATTTTTATCTAAAATAATATTTGTATCCATTTTTGATAAATGTTTTGAATATTGATTATAGACAACACATTTTGGGCCATTTAAACAAGTTTATTACACAGTTATATCCATTAAAAATAAGAGTTTTTAGTATTTTTGTCAATTTGATTGGTGTAAGTTGAGATGACTAGAAATATTAATCTGATTCAACAACAAAATATAAGGCAGGGTTAATAATAAATTATTATGTTTAAAAATGTGTTTCTCTCTATTAAATAACACTTGGGAAATCTTTTTAAAATAACAACAATGTCACAGGAGGGGAATCATTTTAATCTGTTAGCCAGCACTCACTTCTGGGGATTTACACTTACCTAACTTTAAACACTAACAGGTCTTGACCTCAGTGAGCTACAAACAAAAAGTAGGTATCATTGGAAAGAAGACACTTTGAGCTTTACTATCGAGAAAGTTTCATGCAAAAAATATAAAAGGTTATACATTATGAAGTAATGAGAAAGAAAAATTGTACTGTGTTTAATATTTGTTTTTCATATACAAACAGATAAAATCATCCAAGTAATAACCTAGAAAAATACAAATTCAACTGCATGAAGCCCTTAAAAAACCTAATCTTAACCTACACTGTAAAAAAATGCTGGTTTCCACACAATAAATTTGTGTTGGGACAACATGAAGAAATTACGTGAACTTATTGGTGGTGGATGAGGAGTATCCCCCCAATGTGTAAAGCGCTTTGAGTGCCCAGAAAAGCGCTATATAAAAGGAATTATTATTATTATTATTAATTTTTACAAATTTAAGTGGATTGAATATAAAGAATTAAGTTGTCTCAAAAAAAAAAACTCCAAAAATTGTGTTGTTTCAGCTCATTCAAGCCATTTTTTGAGTATATAGTAAGCACATTTAGATACTATTACTCAGTACTTCTTTGTGCAAATACACTAAAACACTTGTGAGTTTGTAGGTTTTTTATTTACGAGTGTGTGTTTGCATTTGACTGAATGAGGAATCAATGGCTTCTCCTCTATTAATAGGTGCAAAGCATGATGTCATTCTCTCTCTCTCTCTATTTTTATTGCAATGGCGAAGTCAAGGTTGCTGACTGATTTTGAATTGATCACACTTTACAATAAGCTTTCATTAGTTAATGCATTGACTAACATGAACACATAATGAACAATACTTGTATAGCACTTATTAATCACAGTTCACCATTTACTACTTATTAACATACAAATGCATGCTTGTAACATTAGTTAATGCACTTTGAGTTAACACAAACTAACAATGAACAACTGTATTTTTATTAACTAGCATTAACTAACATGTAATACAAATACTGTAATAAATGTATTGCTCATTGCTTTGGTCATGTTGGTAAATGCATTAAAGCTGCAGTAGGTCATTGTCTTCAGAAACATGTGTTGTTGTGCTGGTTAAAAGTCTCTTCACATTCCACTAGTAATGATTAGTAAATTATCTAAATGTATTTGTATGTATTTTTATATTCTGGCTAAGGCCTAAGACTAAAAAATGTTTGTCCAATTAAAAATTGTAGGGCCAATAAATCCCATAATTCTGATAAGTAATCACCTACTGCACCTTTAACTAACATTAACTAATGCAACCTTATCGTAAAGTGTTAGCTTTGAATTTCATAAAAGGTTATAAAACTTCACTTTC